>PISX010015149.1:0-50513 GCA_004024625.1 Mellivora capensis | reverse complement strand
CCTCTCCATCTCCCCATGTCCTCCATTTTATTTGTTATGCTCCACAAATAAGTGAAACCATATGATAATTGACTCTCTCTGCTTGACTTATTTCACTCAGCATAAAGGGAAATTAGAGAATCAATTCCATTTACTATAACACCAAGAACCATAAGATACCTGGGAATAAACCTAACCAAAGAGGTAAAGGATCTGTACTCGAGGAACTACAGAACACTCATGAAAGAAATTGAAGAAGACACAAAAACATGGAAGACCATTCCATGCTCTTGGATCGGTAGATTAACATTGTTAAAATGTCTATACTACCTAGAGCAATCTATACTTTTAATGCCATTCCGATCAAAATTCCACCGGTATTTTTCAAAGAACTGGAGCAAATAATCCTAAAATTTGTATGGAATCAGAAGAGACCCCAAATTCCTAAGGAAATGTTGAAAAACAAAAATAAAACTGGCGGCATCACGTTACCTGATTTCAAGTTTTACTACAAAGCTGTGATCACCAAGACAGCATGGTACTGGCATAAAAACAGACACATAGACCAGTGGAACAGAATAGAGAGCCCAGATATGGACCCTCAACTCTATGGTCAAATAATCTTCGACAAAGCAGGAAAAAGTATACAGTGGAAAAAAGACAGTCTCTTCAGTAAATGGTGCTAGGAAAATTGGACAGCTATATGTAGAAGAATGAAACTCGACCATTCTCTTACACTGTACACAAAGATAAACTCGAAATGGATAAAAGACCTCAATGTGAGACAGGAATCCATCAGAATCCCAGAGGAGAACATAGGCAGTAACCTCTTCAATATCAGCCACAGCAACTTCTTTCAAGATGTGTCTCCAAAGGCAAAGGAAACAAAAGTGAAAATGAACTTTTGGGACTTCATCAAGATCAAAAGCTTCTGCACAGCAAAGGAAACAGTCAACAAAACAAAGAGGCAACCCACAGAATGGGAGAAGATATTTGCAAATGACAATACAGACAAAAGGTTGATATCCAGGATCTATAAAGAACTTCTCAAACTCAACACACACAAAACAGATAATCATATTAAAAAAATGGGCAGAAGATATGAACAGACACTTCTCCGATGAAGACATACAAATGGCTATCAGACACATGAAAAAATGTTCATCATCACTAGCCATCAGGGAGATTCAAATTAAAACCACATTGAGATACCATCTTACACCAGTTAGAATGGCCAAAATTAGCAAGACAGGAAACAACGTGTGTTGGAGATGATGTGGAGAAAGGGGAACCCTCTTACACTGTTGGTGGGAATGCAAGTTGGTGCAGCCACTTTGGAGAACGGTGTGAAGATTCCTCAAGAAATTAAAAATAGAGCTTCCCTATGACCCTGCAATTGCACTACTGGGTATTTGCCCCAAAGATACAGATGTGGTGAAAAGAAGGGCCATCTTTACCCCAATGTTTATAGCAGCAATGGCCACAGTTGCCAAACTGTGGGAAGAACCAAGATGCCCTACAATGGACAAATGGATAAAGAAGATGTGGTCCATATACACTATGGAGTATTATGCCTCCATCAGAAAGGATGAATACCCAACTTTTGTAGCAACATGGACGGGACTGGAAGAGATTATGCTGAGTGAAATAAGTCTTTTGGTTTTCTAATGGTCTTCCTCTCACATTCTGCATGGAAAAGGATGGCAGTGGGTGGAAGAAAAGAAGGTAGAAGCCAGAGAATTCCCATTTATCATATATTTATTGTAGAATATCTTTGAACTCATGGATTTCATATAACAGCTTTTATTTTTTTAAAAATCACAATTATATTTTATAGATATAAAAGTTGATATTTGGAAAGACTAAACAACTTGAAAAAGGACATGTATATTTGATGCTGAAAACCATGTTTTTCTAGTAATTTTATCCTGAGATTTTCTTAAGCCTTCATTAGGCTGTTTGCAAATATTTCTATTTTTTCTGCCATTGAATCAAGTAAAGCACAGATAGAATTAGTATAGTGGAGAGTGTTAATAATTCGGGGAAGATCATGATATATGTCTCGTGAAAGTTTTGTAAAACATGCAAGGTTATGATTACATCTCCTTTAATAAAAGCAATTCCACTACATAAGCAGGGTAAATGGAAGCAGCATTGTAAAACAATGAATGCATTCTCATGATTAAGTAGTGGTGATGGGTGATGGCAGCAATGTGATGTCAGGTCACATGGATGACAGAGAGGGGTATGGCAGATGGATCTTATGAGAAAACTCTTTGCATGTGTGCATGCAAGAGATTGTGATGTGCTTTACTTTATATTGTCACACCAGTTTAATTGTGTTCTGTACATATATGAAATACATAATCCCAAGAGTTGATTTATAGCATCATTCTTTTGAACTTCTTTCTTGGAGTATGTATAGTAACCTTAAGAAATAGAGAAGTCATGATCTGAGTGTCTCACACAACAGGTAATATTTACCTGTTTGAACAATCCTGGAGCATTTTTCCCTGTTAGCATTTCAAAAACAATTGATTATTTTTACTCAATATTTATTATGATGTTTGGGAGATGGATGTGCAAAGATTTCATATCAATCCAAGTATTGGTTGACGTAGCATATTCCCATTGAAATAACTGTTGCATTTCAGAGAAAAGTAATCTGTTCCTGTCTGCCATCAATTAATTTTATTCTAGAAAGTAGGGAAGCTTTTAATTATCTAAAATATCCTGATTGGAAAGAAAATTATAGGAATTCTCTAAATAATTGGTTATAAATGGTATCTATTAGATAATCACCTAATACACAGAGCAGAGAAATAATCTCATTAGTCACTATAATTCATGTTGAGAATGCTGAACTGATGTAATTTAATTACCATACAGAGTATAACCTTTGAACTTAAATAGTTATAGGGCAACTTTTGTTGCTTAATTATGGCACCAAAAAAATGTTTCTGAGTTCATAAGTAAGGAAACATCTTAAAAATTGTAATTATTCCAAATTTATTCAGTAACAGTTTACAAAAACATTTCAGTAAAACAATCTTGGAATTTGTTCTTTAAAAACATGCATTTCTGAAGAATTTGTGATTGCAATAATATTCTTAAGATCAATGCTGAATTTTGGAAATGATTTTCTAAAATTATTACTTTGTTAAATATTTTAAAAAGGATGATGTTATGAATCATTTTAAAGGGATATAATTCATTAATTAAATAGCTATTGTTTCATTATTTTTTAAATTTTGATTTGAATGGTCTAGTGTGGCATAAAGTTGACATTGCCATCTCATTTCAACCTTAAAGTAACACCATATGTTAAATATTGCTAATCCACTTTTATAGGTGAGAAAATTTACTCTTACATAGGTCAAGTCAATTTCCAAAGTTAAACAGCTACTTTAACTGGCTAATCTGGATCATACATGGTTGATTGCTGTCAATATGCAAGCTCCTAATCAGGCAACTTTATCCGCCTCTCGAAAACAGTACATCAAATTGAAATAAAAACCTAAAATTGTATGTGTGTTAAGAACAATAGGCATTGTGTTGTAGAAAGAACATTAACCTAGAAAGATGCATTAGGCTAGAAATCAGGCTCAGCCACTTACTGGGTGTGAGAAACAGGTTAAACCACATTCCCCTCTGTATTTATTTTTCCACCTTCAAAAATAAGTTTGCATATAAATTTGTTCTCCTCCAGTACCAGCTACCCTCCAAGACCGTCTCAAGAAAAAACCATTGTACCCCTGATTATGCTATAGAAACCTCAGTAAGTATAATTAAGAATGCCAGGTATTTTTCAATTAACTAGGCTCCTATATTTCTAGACTAAAAGATTTCCTGCCAAACCTACATTTTCTGTGTTCAACTCATCTGAATAGAACATTTTAATTCACACATCTTCCCTTAACGTTATTACAAATATACTGTATTTTCAAAATCCACTGAATAACCAATGCCCTAATCTTAGAGCCTCTTAAAACCTTTGCTATGGTTGTCAATTACTTCTTTCTGAAAACGGGTTCTCTTCTTGGCTTCTTCCTTGTTTACCACGAATGTTACTCACAGTTTCTGAGAAGTCCTTGCAGTGTAAGCCTTGACAGTGAGCTTTTGATTGCTGAGGCTCCTTTGTTTTAGCATCTGGGTTGATGTTGATAACTGAGGGCATGGGACACTTGTCTTTTTTCTCCCCTGTGCTTTAAGTTTCTGCTCTTATGTTTTAAAGTCAGCAATAAAGAGTGAGCCTGGAAACCCTAGGCCTCTGTCCTTGACCCAAATAAAACAAGAACTCGTGGCCCATGTGCTCTCTCTTTTTCTCTACCATAACCTGTGTGTCCCCAGCTGTGTGGTGAGTTCCCAGGTCTTGTACATAATAAATAATAAATCTTTTCAAAGTTCCCTGATGGTTGTTGCTGAAGAGCATCTTGCCATCATAAGAACCACAAGGGTCTGTCTGGGAGGAACACTGACTTGGAAAGGGGAGATGTCTGGAGGAAGATTTCTGCAAACCAGGTGAGTGTCCCCAGGCATTTCTAGCTGAGAGCATTACTCTCCATAGGTTGAAACAGCATAAAACAGTCTCATATGCTGGTTATGCTTTTACCTGACCTCTAAATATTGGAGAGAGTGAACTCCTTCTCTACTCATGCTCTTTCTGAAGCTAATAGCTATAAAGGAAGCTATTTATGTCTACTACGGAGATGTATAGCTTTATCCTGATTTGATCTTTAGGCTCTAAATTCCTTTCTCCAGCTGCTAATGCCACATATTCACTTGGATGTCTATATAAATATGTCCGGTGTCCTCAAAAGAAAACATATGTTTCCCAACACCTGCAAACATGCTTTAATTCCAATTCTAACCTCAGTTTAGGATATATGTTATCTATACATTTAATGAGGACCTAAACTTCAAAGGCATTCTATATTCCATTCACTCTCTGACCCCTTTTACCCACCAGACTTTTGGTTCGTGGGTCCACATCTTATTATGTTAACAGTTCGCATGCTATTACTCCACTCCAAGCCACCATGTACTTTCCTCTAATTTAGAAGACTCCTAATTAACCTACCTCTTTCCACTCCTGTGTCCCAGTAGTCAATTTCCACAGTTTATAAAAATGTCTTAAAACTAAATCATTTTTTAAGGATTTATTTATTTATTTTAGATAGAGAGAGAGCATCAGCATGTTGAAGGGCAGAAGAAGAGGGAGAGAGAGAATCTCAAGCAGACTCCTCACTGAACTTGGAACCCCCATGCAGGGCTCCATCTCACAACTCTCATATCAGGGCCTGAGCCAAAATCAAGAGTCAGACACAACCAACGGAGACACCTAGGCACCCTGAAAATGAAATCATCTTAAGCCATTCTCTACAAAAATAATTAAATGACAGACTAAAACATAAAAAAGCAACAGTGCATCAGTTTATTTCAATATGTTCCCTTAAATAAAATCCAGAATTGTTAATGTGGCATACAGACTCTGAATAGTCGAAGAATCCTATCTCACCAACCCCATAACTCGTCAAAGGAGAGCCAATTCTTTGTGCTCCAACCATGATGGCTACACTGTTTTCTCCTGCTATTTAAACACAGTGACCTGATTCCCATTTCAAGTTGTTTCTATTTGCTGTTCAATATTCCTGCAAAGGAATTACCTGGAGTATGTTTGTGGGTGATTTCTATTTATCAGTGTGGTCTCAGCTCGCCTCAGTCATGTGTTCCAAAACATCTAAGCACATATTTTTCCTCTCTTACTTCCTCCCTCTTTCCTCGCTCTCTTTCTTTCCTCCACCCACCTTTCTGTTTTGATCTGGCCAAATCCTGAAATTAACTTAGTGATTTCTGAAGTTTTTCTGCCCTGGTTGGAGGCAGCACCTGCTTCCTAACATAGCAGCCGAAAAACCTAGGTATTTATCTCCTCAGTTCCCCTTGCAGTCTGCATTGGTCTAACTTCAGCTAACTAGATTTTATTCACTTCGAACCAAAAGATCTAGTGCCTCTCAGGACAATGGAAGATGCATTTTGGGAGGTTCAGCTGAAGCAGTAAGAATATCGGGGTTTTGGAGCCAGCAGTTTCAGCAGGGCCAGAGAGAACATTCTGGCAACAGTTCCAGGAGCCAGGTATCAGGACAAAAGGTCAGTGTCTTCACTGGCTGGGGGTGCTAGTTGTGTAGTGTTCCCTTCTTTATTTCTGCTCTATTTTCTGAGCCCAGTTCACCAAGCTTCTGAGGAACTTTTTGAGTTCCCCAACATCTACACAAATTTTCTTGTCTGAATGAGAGACAGCTCCAGTTCCTTGCCTATACACACTTCCACAGACATTCTCTATTCCATTACTCAATTTTATGTACTTCAAACAACTTATTAATATCTAAAACCTTCTTATTTATTGATTTGCGTGTTTGTTTTTTGTGCATTTTTAATTTTTCATTACATCTGCCATGGTTATTAAGAAGGTGCTCATAAATTTTGAACACAGAGAAGAAAGAAATGCTGTATGCTCTTTACCACATAGTCTCCTTCCTTGGTACAACCTTCAGTCTGAAGAAAATGTGTCTCTCTTGACGATCCAGTATAGTTTTTAAATTACCAATAAATAAATCTTACATTTGAATGCATTCTTTATTTACTGATGTTATTTTGGAGTATGGAGCTAAATTGTGGGCAAATAACTGCACAAGGGATTAGAGCTTTAATTTAGATGTAAAATTTTTTTCCTAATATATATTTAATTTTAATTTGCAACTTTCCCCTCAATGTTATTCTATTTAATTTTCTTGCATATATTTTAAAAGTTATTTCAGTGTTCTTAAGTATAAGAGTGAGGGTATTATTTAATAACTGTATCATTTTATATTTCTATACTCTTCCCTGTCACCCTAATGAAATGACCTAGTAAAGTCATAGAAAGAAATCAACAAATATAAAAATATACAGAAACATGTAAATTTTGAACAATGAAGGGTGCCTGGGTGGCTCAGTGGGTTAAGCTTCTGCCTTTGGCTCAGGTTGTGGTCTCAGAGGCCTGTGATCAAGCCCTGAATCGTATCGGGCTCTCTGCTCAGCGGGGAGCCTGCTTCCCCCCTCTCTCTCTGCCTGCCTCTCTGCCTACTTGTGATCTCTCTCTCTGTCAAATAAATAAAAATCTTAAAAAAAATTTTGAACAATGATAAATATCCATATATTTGCCCATACAAAATGTGTATATTTGTAGTGTTATTCATTTTTTAAATAATAAGCTTCCATATCTTGAGTTCTCTTACATGATGTCCTTCTTGCAGTTTTTCTGATATATCTGTAGGTTTTTAATATCATATCCACCTTTATTAATTTTATCTTGAATTCACTCATATGGCATTCTGTATCAAATTCGAATTTTACATTAAACTCTTCACAGTTAGATAGTGCGTGTGTCAGCTTCCATTTGCCCTAGTCCTTATGCATAGGGTGACATGATGAGAACGAGCTCAGTTGTCCAGTAGCTGGACGGCCCTTAGGCAAGGGCTAAAGAAAAATGATTCTCTGCTTATAAAAAAGAAAGCACCAGTTTCCTTCTCTTCCTAAATGAATTTCCCTGGAAACTAATGGATCTGAATTCTATTTCCAACCCTTTTGTATGTGAACACTCTCTCTCAGAACCAGGTGTCTCTAGTTTTCTCTAGCATTT
This sequence comes from Mellivora capensis, assembly GCA_004024625.1. Taxonomy (NCBI): domain Eukaryota; kingdom Metazoa; phylum Chordata; class Mammalia; order Carnivora; family Mustelidae; genus Mellivora; species Mellivora capensis. The sequence goes on along the minus strand of PISX010015149.1, from coordinate 42,856 downwards.
ACAACCAGGTTGTGTCTCTGTATTCTGGACTTCATCCATTTTGACAGATAAAGTCTTTTAGTCTTTCAGAATTTTGTCCAGACAGGCTGTAAGCATTTGGCCCTTTTAGGAAGAGATTAATTCTTATCAGATTCTTTTGGAACACAGCAATTAATCAGATAATGACTATAGATCTAATTCTCATGGTATGTAAGGATACTTCTAGGGTAAATGAAATAAGTTTATAGCCCATGTCCCAGAAAGCAGGGGCTTTCTTCAGAAACACTGGAAAATCCAGGAAACTTTATTTGTCTATAGTATATTTCCTACCACCACTGGTCATTCCATCCCTTAAGATTATCCAAAGTCGGGGCACCTGGGTGGCTCAGTGGGTTGGGCCTCTGCCTTCGGCTTGGGTCATGATCTCAGGGTCCTGGGATCGAGCCCCGCATCAGGCTCTTTGCTCAGTGGGGAGACTGCTTCCCCCTCTCTCTCTGCCTGCCTCTCTGCCTACTTGTAATCTCTGTCTGTCAAATAAATAAATAAGATCTTAAAAAAAAAAGATTATCCAAAGTCAATCACCTTTTAATTTCAGAGATTGTCTTATGCACTGTTATGAATTAGGAGCAATCAAAAGTCATATGATACATGACTTTATTCTAAAGAAATTTATAATGGGTTTAAGTGACAAGATGTATAGAAATTAAACTATAATACTAGAAATAATTCAAATACTAGAAATAATATAATACTAGAAATAGTATAATAATTAAATGTAAAAATGAGGGCAATAGGTCATGAAAGATAATGGAAATATTGCCATATTTACCACCTAAAGCCTGAGTGGCTATCTAGGCTAATAAAATTATATATATTTATTTATAAATATTTTCCCTATAAAGCTCATTTCATTTAAGCATCTGGTATATTTATATGATAGATTATTTACTTTAAGGGGACTTTTATTTCCATCTCTTCCCACATGAGTTTTATAAATGTAGAACTCTAAACTCTGATTCTCAACTTTCTTTAAATTGAAGAAATTGTGTTAGTTTATCCCAAATAATACTTAAGATGACTTATATCTAAATCTAATGTTCAGCATGATTATTCTTAAAGTAGAAAGGATGACAGATTATTCATTTTTATGTGAAAACTTGAACTGCTTTTACAAAATAGTTGAGTGGCTACCACTGGATATCTTCAAGAAAGGGTGGGACAACCACTTAGCAGAAATGTTCTAATGTTCTGATATGTTCTAATGTTCTTGATAATGTTCTTTGTTAAGTTTGAATTGTTAAAGATGAATATTAAAAGCCCAACAGATACTCTTAGTAAAGGGAAATTTAAAACCTAAACAATGTTTTAATTTGATAATCTCTAACCATACTCCTAGACCGTGGGTTTTATAATAGATTGCTTCTTCCTTTGTGTCCCTAAATCCTTTACATCTCAGATTCAAAAACCAGTTGGTATAATGTGATCCCACAGAGAGATACTTTTCTTTAATTCACAGAAGAGAGCTTGTAACACCAAAATATTTAATTTTTATTCTTCTTGACTATTAAATACTATAGTGGTGATGCATTTGAAAATGAATCTCCAATAAAAAGGTTCCTTCAATACTGCAACATATTCTCACAGGATTTCTGTATCCTTGCTACCATTAACTCATTTTTATGCTTTTTCATAGGGTGATGTGTCTTTTCAACTATAGGAATTCCTATGTAGTTTTGACTACACCATTTCTGTTTTACACAAGCTAGGGAATTTTGTTAGTAATCTAAACTTTTATTTTTCCTCAAAATAAGTTCAGAGAAGATTGTCTGAATTACATTTTCAACATTGAAATACCTTATTTGTTATCATTAACACACTCATTTTCCAGATGCCTTTACCCTTAAATACATAAAGTATGCAGTATGGTGTGAAAAAATAAAGCATGAACTATACAGTTATACAGTTGTTTTTTCTTTTTTTTTTTTTTTTTTTTTTTTTTTTTTTACTTTATAACCTTTTGGTACTATTTGAACATATTTTTTGCAATGTGTGCATATTACTTTTATTAAACAAAACACGTAAATGATTTTAAAAAGTGTTAAACAAAACTTTTAAATGATTTTAAAAAGGAAAAAGTAAAGAATTAATCATAGTGGAATATGAAATGGAGTATCATATTTGGGGACAGGCTACTGAGTTAAGTCTGAACAACCCAATGGGCTTGCTGTGTTTCCAGCCTCTGACTCCACCCTCAGAGCACCTATCATGACCTAGCTGACTTTGTTTCAAATGTTAAACCTATTATTACATATGTGACTTGGGACTAATGTCTCAAATCCTCATCTTTTTCTTTTTTTTAAGATTTACTTATGTACTTATTTATTTGACAGAGAGATAAAGAGATCACAAGTTAGCAGAGAGGCAGGGGGAAGCAGGATCCCCTTTGAGCAGAGAGCCTGACGTGGGGCTCCATCCCAGGACCCTGAGATCATGACCTGAGCCAAAGGCAGAGGCTTAAGCCACTGAGTCACTCAGGTGCCCCTTAAATCCTCATCTTTAAAATAGACATAATATCTACTTCATAAATATGAGCCATGATTTAGTAAGATTATGTATGTAATACATTTCATTTAATTTCTGGCACTAAGTAACATTTAATACATGAATATACTTCAAATTATCTGAAATGAAACTGTATATTCACTATTAGTTCTCCCTCTCACTCTTTCCAAATCCAAATGTGTTTATGGTTGAATTCAATGAGGTAATTAAATAAAAATTTTAAAAGTAAAACTATAGTGATTTTTTTAGGACAGGGAAAAAGAGTTATAGCATTAAAATTGAGACTATTAGTTCAGATTACATAAATCTTAAGGGAAAGAACTAAGTCCAGATATAAAGATTGAGGGTAGACCTTCCCTCTTTGTCTTGAAAAGAACCAGTCTACCATTGCTTAGATAGATGTAGCAGAGAGGAAGATGAAATCAAATTATCATACAGCTTTAGAAAGGGGGATGCAAATAGAATCAAATTTATATGAGGTACAACTGTCTCAGAGGGTTAACCAGAGAACACCTGTTGCTCTACAAGGGAACTATTCAGTAACTGAGCTGATAAAGTATAGAAGCACCAGTAGAATTGGGCAGGGAATATAGAGTTGCCAGATTACAGGAAATAAATACACAGAATGCCCAGTGAAATTTGAATTTCAGATAAGCAACATTTTTTTTTTCTTTTAGTATAAGCATGCCTTGTGAATGCTTTTGGGACATATTTGTACTAAAAGAAGATATTTGTTGTTTATCTGAAATTCAAATTTCACCAGATAGGCTATATTTTATCTGGCAACTCTACAGGGGAACAGCAGTATTATTCCCAGAGGAATATGAAGTTCACAATTTATTCTCAAGATTATATATATACATATACATACATATGTGTATGTATGTATATGTAAATCTTGTATTTTTTACTCTGTTTTACATTTTTAATCTTGATCTTGTTTTGTAATGTAATGGATTTTATTTATATCAATTCCTTCTTACTCTGATGCTAATTTGTTTTATATTGATATAGATTATATTTACTTTCAAAATTTGTATATTGTCACAAAAATGTCCTTTTGTGTTTCAATTTATGTATTCTTTAACCATGGAAAAAATAAGTTAAAAAACTGAATGCAAACATTTGGTTACTAATTCTCTGGAAAGATTTAAAGAGCCTAAGGAAAATGAAATGAAAAACCATATATTCAGATTGAATTCTCTTTAAAACATTATCTAATTTCAACTGTTTGGGTTGAAGGCTTACAGCTCCTATCGCTCCCCATGATTCAGAGAAATTTCACAACTACTTTTTGAAATTAATCATGAATTATTTATATTCTAAAACATGTAGTGCTTAAAACATTGTATATAACCATAAGTTAAGGTTTTCTTATTTTCCTTTTTCTCTCAGTGATATTTGGTGTCATATTTCATTTTTGAGACTTGAGTTTAGAAAACTAGTGTGTTCCTAAAATCCTTCAGGTACTGGAGGTTTTGACTATTAATTTTGAATGCTGGGCTTATCAATTAGCCTCAATGAATGTTATCTGTCCTTCTGTAAAGTAACGGAGATGGGTAGATACTCTCTAATGTACCATCAAACAATGATATACCTTTTTCTATAAATCTAAATCCGACTTAAAAATTTTGTCTTTACTTTGAATTAGGAGCTGGCAACCTTCTTCTACAAAGGTAATAACAAATAATAAATATTTTTGGTTTCATGAGCCACATGGTTTTCTTGAGTAACTGCTCCTTTGTCAGTGTAGTAAAGAGAAGCCATAGACAATGTAAAAAATGAATGGGTGTGGTGGTATTCCAATAAATTTTATTTAATAAACAAGAGAAGGCTGTATTTGGCTTGCTGGCTGTAGTTTAAATATTTCCAAAGATAATTCAATATAAAGAGATAAAGCATACTTTCAGTTGGCCCCAGTATTTTATTTCCTTTCCTATTTCTCTCTAAACATTTTTTTTTTTAACCATCGTTTTTTCTTCTCCACTTCAGATACAAACTCTTGCTACTTGGCCTATGTCTGATTCATACCAATCCTTTCATTACAAATCAGTCCGTTTTAAGATAGGAAACCTAAGAACTAAACACCCAACAAACAAAATGCTTAAAATCATATGTTGTCTAACATGTATCACTAAAGAGAGAATGTGATGTTTTCTAGCTTTTCTATAAAACCAAGGCTTTCACCTATTTCCATGAATGACTTCAATTTCCTTTAGGTCCAGAGTAAGGAAAGCAACAAAACACAAGTATAGCAAATCAATCTAGATCTCTACAAATCTACTCAGAATTCATCATCAGGTCATCCTTGCCTTTGCTACTTGGATTTGTATTTCTGCATAATGGAGTCTGTTGATAACAAGTGTCTTAACCTTTCTAAGTCTCATTATTCTTTCTTGTACAATTGGTTACACATTTTTTTTAATGTCTAACTTCCTAGAAGTCAGTATAGCTTATTTGTCATCAAGCAATGACAGATCAACAGTTGTGCTCAACACTTTGAGCCAGGAAGGCTTCCAACTTTTGCCAGTGGAACTGTGTTAGGGAGTACTTTCAAAGTGCAGGCAGTGTTTACGTCACAATAAAATAGATATATGGAGAGCCTCTCCAAGGCCTTTATGGCTTCCTTCCCACATATTCCTGATGAAGCAAATTTCCAGTTGGTCTTCCAGTCAATTACTTGCTGCAAACAAGACAGGAACTTCAGAACAATGAAGTTAATAGTTGGCCCATGCATTTGCCACATAGGTCTCCATTGTTACTGCTGCTTCTAGGCATAGGGTTTTACATGATTGGCTCCAAATAAAATGAGCCAGTGGAAGTGAAGCTACTGGTTTCCATGTCTTACTGCACCCTGATGTCACAACTATGTTGACCAGGATAGGGGTGAGGAGTGGTCGTAGCCCCAGAAAAAAACACCACAGACTTCTACTGTTCATATTCAAAGTTCAATAATTTTTAATATATAATCACTTTTCAGTGAGATGTATGTCCTTGGTTAATTTCCACAGTCATAAGATATTTTGTCCAGTTTTATTGTTGTTTCTTGGGGAGTAGATTTGTTGAGCTACTCACTTCACTATCTCAGAAATCCCGTTCCCAGACACTAATTTCTAAGCCTTATCCAGGTACCAGGCACAGAGCCAGTCAACTAGCTTATTTACATTATCTCTAACCCTACAGCAACCCAATAAGACATGTATTCTTATCTTTATTTTTCTAATGAGTAAAATGAGGCTCAGATAATTTAAGTAACTTGCCAAACAAACCAAAAACAAAATAAAAATATAATTCATAGAATATGGATTACATTTGAATTTATATTTTATCAAGAATATTTGAATTCATACATAAGAAATGAATTCATATATTTTTTAAATGTTACCTATGAGAAATAGATTAAACCATGCCTGTAAATTACTTAACATAGCAGAGTACATATTAGTAAGTTTTTGATAGTTGAATGTAACTACTTTTAGATATTCAAGTAACTGTGAAGTAATTATTTTCTGATATGTTTACAGTCATATTCAATTTTAAAAAATAAATGACTTTTTAAACAGGTAAATTAAATTAGCTTTTTGTCTCCACCCCTCTTTTTTGGTTCAGTCAAATATTATATTTTTATACAACATAAAAATTATTTTTTTTTGCCATGTTCATAAGACTAGTCAGAATGTATAGCTCAATAAAACATTTGGGGTCTAACAAAATTGAAGAAACTAGGAAAACAAAGGGCTATGATCAAGGCAGAAAGTTTAAACTAGATGATGAAAAGCTAATACATATTAAAACAAGATGAAAGAGTCCAGATGTCAGGAAGTTGTATGTCAAAGTTGCACCATGAATATAGTCATTAAACCATGAACTCAAGCTAATTTATTTTTTTCATTGAATAACTGAAGTTTGTAAACACAAAAAAATCACAGTCCTGAAGTCAACTTTTTTACCTAACTTTCCAGAAATGTCAGGTTATTTTCAACAAGAAGCTCCTACTGATTAATCTTAGTTATTTAGAAATTAACTTTAATCTGTTCAGGCCCTTTAATATATAGGGTCTAATAAAATTGGGGCTATCCTAGGCAATTTTTCAACATCTAAATGTAGAAAGAAACCAGTTATCTTCTTTACATGAGCTATGTATGTCAATGAAATATTACACTCCTAACACAAATATTCTAACTCTAAAGTATGATATGAAACTGATAATACAGGATGACAATACTAGACATACTTTTCCTTTCTTTATATAAAGATTTAAAAATAAACTTAAGGATCTTGAATAAAATCAAATAAAATTTTAGACTATGAAACTTTTACAACCATGAAGTTTCAAAAGAAATTGTTGAGTAACTCAAGTGAGCCACAGAGTGAAATTCATTTGATTATATTGCTCCTTTAGAAAGTCAGAATTACAGAGGCACTTGAGTGGCTCAGGGGGTTAAACATCTGCCTTTGGCCCAGGTCATGATCTCTGGGGCCTGGGATCGAGCCCCTTGTTGGGCTCTCTGCTTAGCAGGGAGCCTGCTTCCCTCTCTCTCTCTGCCTGCCTCTCTGCCGACTTATGATCTCTCTCTTTGTCAAATAAATTTTTAAAAATCTTAAAAAAAAGTCAGAATTTCAATACAGTTTTTAAAATGGTATATTCAATTTACTACAATAAACATATTACATTTGTCATGAATATTTATCTATTTAAGCTTAGCTGTTAAGGGCATGTGTAAATTTCTGATTTTCTCTGTATATTAATGTTGTAGTTATAGTGGAATCATTAAAATGCAGCAAGAAAGAGATTCATAAGTGAGAAGAAAAAGTAATACAATTTGATCCACACAATAAATTGGAGCATGTTACATTCAATTGATAAACTGACAGGTGTTAAGTACAAATAAGCTAAGAATAAAGCACAGTAAATTAAAAATTTATATACATTCTGAAGTATGCTCAAGATGAGTGAGGAAAGCAAATCGAACATGCAGAAAAATTAGCGCATTTTTATTGGCGAATGTGATATGCCTCATGAAAGATCTATAGAGAAAATATAAAAAGTTTAGTTTTATCTGGCAATATTATTAAATGCAAAGTGGAAAATTTATTGAGTCGAAACTAAATAAGAATGTATTTTATAGATACTTTATGATCACTGAAGCTTTTATTGACAATAATAGTGAAGTATCAAATTACAGTATTTTTAAATGAATAGCTATGAAAGATTTGAGTGTACTTATAGAGACATAGTGGAACAGCTTGGTTAAAACAAATAGCTGATCTAGGATGAACTATAGAGGTTATTATGGAAACATTTTACAGTAAATAGTTATTTTTTAATATTAATGGAAAAGCTATTTGTTAGCTTTTTAAAATCTAATCAGATTAGATTGCCAATTCCAGAAGTCCTGGAACCAATACAGGAAACTATTCCTTACAATTTGGTCCTCAAGAACTTCTCTTGGTGCATTGCTACAATCCCGTGCCTTGCTCCAACTTGAAAAATTGCTTTCTGTCATGAAGTTTGAAGAAAGTTGGTTTTTCCTTTGTGTAAGGTAGAATAGCAAACACAAATGGCTTATAACGCATCCCACCTGAAAACTTTTCCAGTCTTTGTTCCTACAGAGTTGATTTCACACTGTTTTGACAGTAGCATATCTACTAAGTAATTTTAGAATTAAGGAAATTATTCAGCTAATTAAAATAGAAGCTGCTTTTACTTATGACCTAGACAGGCAAAGCTAAGTTACTAAGATGGATTATTCTAATAATTACTTTATTGTTGAAACTTATTTTGCCTGGGTGGAGATCAAATAATTGAAAGCTCATTCATAATATAAAATACAGATGTATTTATAGAACATGAAGATCCAGTAAAAAAACACTGTTCATTTACTTAGTCAATTAAGTATTAATAATTTTATTCCTTATCAATATAAATTTTAGCTAAAAGCTAATAATTTTCTCTAAGTTCAACTTTACTTGTTTTAGTAAGAATAGAATGGTCATTTAATGTGAAATATATTTGTCATCCCTCCTTGAGATTCTCTTTTATTGACTTTATCATAAGTTTCTTCCAAATTACTAGAGAAATGTGATCCATATTTCATGACATTTGTGTTTGTGTTAGGTAGGCTAGTATTTGGTCCTAATTTTCAGAATTTACTTATTTCCAGATAGTGATAAATATTTTTTTGTATACGATAACATGTAAAATTGGAATTACTTGATGTATTATATATAAGTATAAAACCATACTACGTAGCAACAGGGGGCAAGCAGTGTCACAGGAATATGCCATAAAATTAAAAAAAAAAAAAAACACCACAGGCTGTTGATTAGAAAACCCCAAGGAAGACAGAAAATGGATATGGGAAGGTAAAGGAAAGAGTAAATGATAGGACAAAGTAAGCAAAAGACTAAATACCTAGCAAATTTAAGAAAAATATTATTTTCTCCATATATATTATAAAAACAGAATTGTAAGATGAAACTTGAAGACAATAGAGCAGAGATTAGTCATGGCGTATCTATTTCTGATTTTCCCCAGGATCAATCTGGATATACATTTTAACCAGAGAGAAAATGAACTTGCCTGTGTTAGAATGAGGAATCTAACTCCTATTAGGTATGCATTATATATTTTTTAAAACAAATCATCAGTGTAGGCCTCTGCTGCTATCAACTCCTTGTCTTAGAAGTGGATGCATTCAGTTTTAGAAAGTGGATAAAATGCAGTATTAGAAAGAACTAATGAATGAGATGAAGTAATGAATAATGAATGAGATAAAATGGAACAAATGTATTTTTAATAGCACAGATGAAATAAATATTAATTTGAAAATATCCCTGCATTATCTTTCAGTTCTCTGAATGCATGTTTCACTAAATGTACAGAGTAAATTTTCATGTGAAAGTCAGAATACTATATTTGTACAGCATATATTTCTCTTATTCTATTTTTAAAAAATTTTTGAGATTGCCTGATTTTAACATGGCTAGAGAACTATTACGAATAATAGAAATGAGCTAGCTTCTGCTATGTTAATTAGTGCATCTATTAATTAATAAATAGTTTCTTAATCCACAGTATATACTTTCCACAGCAATAAAAATAAAAATTCCATCCTTTGAAGATTCACATTGTCAGATCCAATAACTTTTTTCTTGCACAATTAACAATGATTAGTGTTCCACAGCATCTCATGATTTACAATGCCATATTAGCCAAAGATAAAATTTAGTACTTCCAGATGCAGCATCAATAAGTATTCTGAACCTACCCAAGCGGTTTTTGTTTAATTATTGATGAATAAGAAAAATGTTATACAAAGGTACTGTCATGATGAAATTTATAATATTTTTCTTTACCTTCAAGTGCTTTTTCCGTCTGGTTTAATGATGATGAAATTCAGTGGGTTTATTTTCACAGTGCTATACTGAAAAAATGTTTTGATTTAGATCTACTTCACAAAAGCCCTTTTCATCAACTTAAATAAGCTATGTAATCTCTCTCTTTCTATCTATTTATGTTAATTTTTATTACTGCTAGTTCATTTAGAAGAGTAAAATATGATGAACAATTATATGATATTGAAGGGTTAGTATTATCACTGAAAGCTTAATATTATCTAGCCTCGTTATTTAGCCTATGCAGAACAATGAGCCCAGGTTACTGATTAATATGTTTTAGTAGAATCTTTTTTTTTTTAAGATTTTATTTATTTATTGGACACAGAGAGAAAGATCACAAGTAGGCAGAGAGGCAGGCAGAGAGAGGAAGGGAAGCAGGCTCCCTGCTGAGCACAGAGCCCAATGCGGGGTTTGATCCCAGGACTTGGGATCATGACCTGAGCCGAAGGCAGAGGCTTAACCCACTGAGCCACCCAGGACCCCATAGTAGAATCTTGTTTTTATGCATTACTACATCAATTATTGAAAAATGTATATTTATTAGTTAAAGGTAGAGTGTGGAGTAACAGTTAACTAACAAAAATAATGTTTACTTCTGTGGGTATATCATGTTCATTTTGCATACATGTATATACTACAATATATTTTATACATACATAAAATAGAAAATAGAAAATTTTGATAGTGTGTAACAGCACTCTGCAGGAGATATGATGGGGAGACTAGGAAAAGCAAACAAGATGAAAATCAATAGATAACATATAACATATATAAATAAAAAAGAGTACAGAATTTAGATATATTGAAATAAAAACCGGAATAAACAACTTAAAAAGCTGAAAGAAAGTCAAAGTACCATAGAGTGTATAACAGCAACCACAGTGACCTTCCCTTGCCCCTTCCAACCACACTCAATTTTACTTCTTAGAGGCAACCTCTTCAACTGTCTATAGGCCTGTCTTTAGGCCAGTAACATATTGGTACTTTGTAATTTATGATGTTTAATGTCACTATTATCAGAGAAATGCAAATCAAAACCATCATGAGATAATCACCTCATACCTGTTAGGATGGTTATTATAAAAAAGAAGAAAAAACACAAATGCTAAACATTGGTGAGAACGTGGGGGAATTTGAACCCTTACACACTAATGGTGGAATTGCAAAATGGTACAGCAGTCATGGAGAACAGTATGGAGGTTCTTAAAAAAAAAAAAAAAGAAAGAAAGAAAAATAAACTACCAAATGGTCCAGTAATTCCACTCTTGGGCATTTCTCCAGAAGAAAAGAAATCAGGATCTTGAAGACATATTAGCACTCTCATGTTAAGTGCAGCACTATTCACAATAGCCCAGTTGTCAAAGCAACCTAAATGCCCACCGATAGATGAATGGATAGAGAAAATGTGTTGTAGTATATACATGCAATGAAATATTACTCAACCTTTAAAACGAAGAAAATATGCAATATACTTCAACATGGAGGAAGTTTGAAGACATTCTAAGTAAAATAAGCCAATCATAGGACAAATATTGTTATGATTCCAGGTCTATGGGAGTAATTAAAATAGTCAAACTCATAGGGGCAGAGAGTAGAATGATGGTTATTAGAGGCTGGGGGAAGGGGAAGTGGGAGTTACTAGTCAGAGAATATGAAGTTTCATTTATGCAAGATAAGTAAGTTCACAAGATCAGCTGTACAGCACTATATTTAAAATTCTCCATACTTTATGGTACATTTAAATTTTGTTAAGAGGGTAAATCTCATGTTGTGTTCTTACTACAATAATATAAGAAAAAATTAAGGTGCTCAGTAAATATGTACTGAATTATTAAAGACAAATTATTTGAAAAACCACATTAACAAAAAATCATTAATATAAGTATATTCTAAAGCATAAATGGATATTTATATCTTGTTTTCTTGGGAGGACATGCATGCTTTTTGAAATGTGATAAAAGAGAGAAACAGTAACACACACATTATTGTTTTCTTTCTCCTGAAAATAGATAACTTGTTCAAAAATAAGAAGTAAATCTGTAATTAATCTTCAAACTGCCTAGCCATTGGTAGAAAATTATTTCTAAGATATTCAGCAAATGATGGAAAATTATTCTAAGCAAGTAGTACACAGAACATTTGCACATTTAATTTATAAGAAAGGTTAATTGCATTGCTCTGTTAGCATGGCCTGCTTGAGTGCTGAATCCAGGGAGCATAAATGATTTTTAAGTACACAGTGAGAGAGTGAATTCCCCCCTGGGGTTATTCCTAAGGCCTTTGTGCTCAGTCAAGCAATAAGAGATGTTATACATCTCCACAGTGATTGTTCTCAGTATCCCTGAAGTTTATTCCTTAAAGATCATGAGACAAAAACTCAATAATAAATGGATTTCTGATGCTAGCATCTAAACCAAAAAAAAAAAGGAACATTATTGGCTTTCTTCTTCTTAAAAAAAATATAAAACACTTGTAACCTAAACATATAGTGATAATGCTTTGGGTCACTAAACTCTTACCCGTTTCCATCAAATTATGAAGATTCTACTCTATTCAAGATATTTTTAATTCTAATCATATTTTCTGTCTTCATAGAAGCAGAATTCTTTGGCAAAAATTGTGGAAGAGGGGAGTGCTTCTAATTTGGGCTATTGTGTATTTTGTATTGTGTATTGTGTATTGCTACTAAGATCTAAACATGCTGCATTTCTGCCACGGGTATGATACTTGACTTCATTGAACAGCTTGTATTGGTATTTCTTGCACGTGATTTTTTTTTTCTTGCCTACTAATTTTCCAAGTCAGTCCTGGCAGGTAATGTACTGTTGAAAGGCTTTGGCTTTGAAACTTTGATACTATATGAATCCAATGTGTATCTTTAGTGGTAGGAATGAAAATAATGTTTAATTTGCTACTTTCCTGGACTGTGACTATTTTTTATTGTAATGACTTCTTAATTTTTCCACAAAGAAATTAAAGGCATAAATGAACTGACTGATCATGCCATTCTTACAATCAGATACTAGATGAACAGTAGCATTACAAAGCCATACATTTCATTACTATTGAAGTTTCTTTCTGTGAATAAAGTCTTTATCCGTAAACATTTCTAGAAAAAAAAGCAGGTAAACTCATTTATTCTTAGAATATGAAAGTTTCACTTACCAATCATTTCCACATTAACCTTAATTTCCTTCTTTTCTGAACATAAAATCAAAGATAGTCAGGGGTACCTGGGTGGCTCAGTCAGTTAAGCGACTGACTCTTGGTTTCAGCTCAGGTTTGGATCTCAGGGTCATGAGACGGAGCCTCACTGGGCTCTGAATTTACTTGGGACTTTCTTTCCCTCTCTCTCTGTCTCTCCCCTTGTTTGCACAGGCATGTGTGCACATGCTCTCTTCCTCTCAAATAAATAAGTAAATCTTTAAAAACAAGAAAAACAAGACAAAGAAAAGCATTATATTCATCCCAGAAAACCTGTATCTCTTTAGTGATACTCTAATGATCACATTACATATAAATAAAATATTCAAAATATATGGTCAGTTTTCTTAATTTCAGCCATCTAGTGGGTGTTTTGTGCTCTCCGATTGAGATCATAATTTTCATTTCCCTAATGACACTGAGCATTTTTCCATTTGCTTACTTGTCATGCATATGTCTTCTTTGATGAAATGTCTGTTCAAATATTTCATCTGGGTTTTTTTTAAGATTTTATTTATTTATTTGACAGACAAAGATCACAAGTAGGCAGAGAGGCAGGCAGAGAGAGAGGGGGAAGCAGGCTCCCCGCTGAGCAGAGAGCCCGATGCGGGGCTCGATCCCAGGACCCTGAGACTATGACCGGAGCTGAAAGCAGAGGCTTTAACCCACTGAGCCACCCAGGCGCCCAAGGGACTTTTATTATTAAGTAAACTTGCCTAAACATTTAAAATGTGATCTACATGGTTAGGTTAAGAGATAACATTACACATTATTAAATATTGAATTTGTATATGCTTCCAAAAATTATTTTCAAAAATTTTAATTAGAATCTGAGTCACCCTGAGCATTTCTCCAAATCAAGTTTTTCACTTGTAATATTCCTATATAATAATGTAATCATGATCACTTGAAATTCTTGAAAATTTTAATTTATAAGAATATTATTTTCATGAAGAACAAATGTAAATGATTTTATTTAATTTTTAAAATATTTTATTTGCTATTTATTTGAGAGAAAATGAGAGAGAGAGCATGAGCGGGAGGGGAGGTGAGAAGGAGAAGCAGGCTTCCCACTGAGCAGGGAGCCCACTGAGAGCTGGATCCCAGAACCCCAAGATCATGAATGACCTGAGCCAAAGGCAGATATGTAACTGACTGAGCCACTCAGGTGTCCATGTGAATGAATTTATTACTCAACTCAAAGGTGGGGCATAGCCCTATAGTGTCACTCCACTGGCAGACATGGATAATAAGCTTGCCTGACCACAGAGCATAGACTACATTTGACTGCTAGAAAAGCTGACAGCCCCACCTTAGCGGGAATCTCAGCCAGCAGCCTTGCCCAAGAGTAGAACCCAGCCTGTAGCCACCCCCTTCCCCAATCATGCAGCACAATCTGGAACTAAGTTAGTGACCCTGCCTGAGCATAGTGCCCAGCCAGCAGTCCCACATGACTAGGGAGAACAGCATGAGACCTCCCCCCAACTCTCACTCCTCACAGTAAGGGCAGCAGCCTTATAGAAATGTCTCCTAGATGTAGGTACCACCTACCTTCAGATACTACAAGCTGCCCAGCCCAGAACCCCAGGCTGGGAAGACTGTTGAAGTTTTTTTCCTGCCAGAGGGAACCGGAAAATCCTGGAAGAGGAGAATGTTTCTTGAATGCACAGGTACAAAAGCAAGGATACAAGGATCATGAAGAATCAGGGTAATATGAAAACATCATAGGAAAGTAAAAAAGCTCCAATAACTGTAAAATAACAATAAAAAAAGTCTATGAACTGACTGACAATTAGGAATAATCTTCTTTAAAATATTCAGTGAACTACAAGATAGACAACTAAATAAAAATAGAAAAACAAAACATGAACAAAATAAGTAGTTCAACAAAAAAAATAGAAACCATAACACACACACAGGCACACACACACATACAGAAATCTTAGAACTAAAGGGTTCAAGGGCTGAAATGAAAAATTCAGCAGAAACCTTGAGGGCAGAGAAAGTAGCATAGTGTATTCAAATTGCTGGGAAAACCAAACCAAACTAAACACCCCAAACCGCCAACCAACAGTAACATCCCTGATAAAGCTGTCCTTCAGAACTGAAAGTGTGAAAAAGACATTTCAAGCAAAACAATGCTGAAGTAGTTCACCACTGGATTTGCCTTACAAGAAATACAAAGGGCGGGGGGCGCCTGGGTGGCTCAGTGGGTTAAAGCCTCTGCCTTCAGCTCAGGTCATGATCCCGGGGTCCTGGGATCGAGCCCCACATGGGGCACTCGGCTCAGCAGGGAGCCTGCTTCTCTCTTTCTCTCACTCTCTCTCTCTCTCTGCCTGCCTCTCTGCCTACTTGTGATCTCTCTCTCTGTGTCAAATAAATAAATTAATTTAAAAAAAAAAGAAATACAAAGGGGAGTTCTTCTTCAAACTCGAATGAAAGTGCTCTGACATCTGAAAACATATGAATGCATAAAACTAACTGGTAAAGGCAAATGCACAGCAAAATCAGATGCTGTGAGGTGTAACGGTGTTGTGTAAATCAATGTCAACCCTAGTTTAAAAGTTAAAAACAAATGTATTAAAAATAACTATAGCTCCAATATTTGGATGCTTGAAATATAAAAATTCTTTAAAGAAATTATTTATTTATTTATTGTATAGATATTTCTTCAAACTTCTCCATTGGAATTAGGGGAAATGCTAACATAGTTCTTCCATCCTTGATGTGGACAGTCTCTTTACCTCTTCCACAATAAAATAAACTTAGCATTTGACACATTTCTTTTGGTTCATCATTAATCTTCCCATTTTTGTCTTTCCTGGTGACTAGAAATGCTGATGAGGCCAACTTCTGACTGTCAAATAATATAACTAGCAACAATTAGTACTTAATATAGGCTTTGTCCTTAAAATAATTGGCTTCTTATTCCTCTGGTTCCTGGTATCTTTATTCTTGGCTAGGGAATGACAGGAAGGGAAGCAGCCACTCTGGGCATACAGAAGGAAGCCAGATGTTGAGAGTGACCAAGCTTCAAAGTCATTGCCCTTGTAATCATTAGTATGTATCATACACATTTCATTTATCAACATCTTTTCTATTTCTCACAACAAAAATAATGTAGAAAGCTTCCATACAGTTTACTTTATCTAGCAGTGTTCCACGGGAATTTGATGTATTAGCCCAAACCAGGCTTTATATTCAAAGATATATTAAGGGGAATCAAGAGCTCGGTTCTGCATTTGAAGGCATCACTGTAAAAAGCAGGCAATTTTTGGAGCTTTTTATCCACCATCGGTTATTATTCCCAATTTGTGGCCTTAATGAGAGATTTATTTTTAGTAAATACAATGAAGTTGTGCTGTTTACAGATTATTTCCATGTATTATTTTAGGTTTTTTAAAGCAATATTCATTTAATCCTTTATTCTTTATTAGTTTTTATATTATCATAGGGACTATGAAATCAAAACCCTTAAGAAACATGCTTTGATTAAAATGAAAAAAAACACTTGATAGCAGTAATGAATGAATTCAATTTGCCATTTACACAAATAAATTTCATTAAGTTAAACCTACCACATTATTTAAAAAAAAAAAAAGAAAAAAAAATGAGTAGCTAATTTCTAATTTCCAAAACATTCAGACATGCATATATTTTATTTCAATCAACTACATCATGGTAGTGCACTATAATCAGACATTTCAAAATCACTGTGCCATGTTCAACCATATGCAATATTGATTAAGGGGTTATGTTCTTTATCAAGCAGTGATTTGGTTTAGTCTGGAAGAGGGACAAATTATTCAAATTATGTCTTCTGGATTCAAAGTATACTAGGCACAGATGAAAATGGAGGGAGTGGGGGTTGTAGGCTTCACTCTATCTAGAGATGTGAGGTAAGAATACCATATACAAGGCATTTGGGTATTTGTAGTTAAATAATTTTTCAGATTATTTGATTTATTAATTGTGGGTAGACAAACTTTGTATTAGGGATTACAGGAAAGCTAGTCTTTTTCCAAAACAGCCCATTTTGGTCCAATGTGTGGCTTCTAATGATTGATCTGAAATCATGTCAGGATCAATGTGCTTTTTTAGTCTATGTCAAGAGCAGATGCTGATTAGTTATGAGATGAATATACATTTTAGGACACAGACTGCTTTTACCAGTTTGCTATTTAATAAAAGTTTCATTTAAGGTAGTCAAAGGGAATGAAATATATTAAAAGGGATTTTTTTTTTTTGCAAATTTTGAGCAAATACTGGATCTAAATTTATGCTGGGAAATATAACAAGGGCCCTTGCACAATGTAATGTTAGTGAAATTACGCCTTGAGTTTTTCAACATTCATCTATTTTCTAAAATCAAAATATCGTATAATTTTACAATGAACGTATCTTTGTTCTGAAAGCTTTTTGCTGTTACCACATCCACATAGTAATGGACAGCTCTCTAAACAGATTGCTAAAAATAATCGCTTGTCTATGTGGGGGCACCTTTCCCCCAAAACCTAATTACTAGAAAAAAAATGTATTTCTTGACATGTAAAATAAGAATTTACTCATTGTATTCTGATAATAAAAGAATAGTGAATATAATAAATTTCTTGGGAACTCAGTTATCAGCTTAGTTTTTAGATGAGCACACAAAATCCTAAAGAGGCTGCTTTTGTCTATGACTCCCTCACTGATGAATAGATATCCTAAAGCTAGAACTTATCACTCTTTAGTCCCAGAGCAGAATCATACCTACATCTCTTAGAGCCATGGTGCTCAAACGAGAACACAAGAAAAATTCCATCACATTTGCTGAGGTTCTTCAAATAACGTATAAAGAAATATCATAGAAAAAAATATTTTATTTAAAAACAATGGGAAAATTCATTGTTTTCTGATATGTTGACTCTCCAACTGGATCAGCAGATCCCAGTTGATCAATAGTTTCCTTTTCAACATTTTAGCAACTGAAACTTAGTGAAAATTCTAGTGATATGTCTCTTGTGAAAATAGCCAAAATTTTGAGTTGTCAATAAATAATCAGAATACTTTTTCTGAAAACCTCAAAGATGATATATTATTGAAGGACTCTAAATCCTATTAGACCTCAAAATATCAAACATTTATAAAACAGAGAATGTAAATTTTATGTAAAATTTCTTATGTAAAACTTTAACCACTTAAAGATTTAACCTAACTTAAACTTTTCAAATAAGACATAATTGTGATATAAAATTATTTCAAAACAATAAGTATAAAGTCACTGCTTGAATATATATACAAGAAACCTCATAATTTAAACTTGCACTAAAATATTTGGGATGTGGTATATACAGCACATTGTGAACCAAACTCACAAAAATGGAAGAAAATATAGATTAATACCACATTTCACATATAGATTAATACCACATTTCACATATTTGAGGTTGTTAACAATTGTTAAGATGCACCATTTTTTTTATGCTACTTAGAAAAATCCTTCATTTAAAGTATGATACAATGCAAAGAACTCTGCCCAACTAATGAATCGTTACTATCTAACTGGACTTCCTAATCATCTTGCTTCATTTGCATTTTTAACACGTCATAGGCAACTTCTGTGCATGTACTTCAGTCACAAAACATAACCCAGTTCCATCTACCTCTCTGAGTGTTTTCCTTAGTCACTATAAAGCTGTTCCTGGTTGCTTTTCAAAAAGAAAGGGGTGGGAGGAATCTAGTCATCCTTTTAAAAATGAATGTTTGCTTCTTTCTATCAAATTATGCCTCTCTACTTGGCTTTTCCTGACTTTTTATACAACCGCTTTCTATGACAACGCTAAAATAGCCCAATCTTATTGAAGACTTGAGTGGGAATTCAGTTGATTGACAACCACACATATAGTTCAACTAAAGTGAGGTCAGTATGAAGAGCTATGACCATACCCACACATGAGTCTTATTTTCTTTTCAAATATAAAATAAAACCAAAGGACACAATATCTGTTTCCTGCTATGTATATCTCTTTCCCAAATTCTGATATTCTCCAAACACTGAAGATAACACCAACAGCCACACATCTGAAAATGTTACCAAAAACAGAAAGTGACCACTGAAACAACTTCCCACAATACATCAAGCATCAATATAATTATAAAATGGCATAGTCAAAGAAAAAAAATTGTGATCCAAAGATAATAGGTTCATTAACAGAGTTGACACCACTATTTATAATAACTTCTCCTAGGCATGCTTCAAGGTACCCTTTTAAACTTGAAAATTTTTAGACAGTTAAGTGAACCCAGGCTATGACTGAGTAGCATACAAACATCACAATGAGAACAGCTGTAAAAGCTCAGTGAAATAAAAACATGCTGACATTTGAAAGCCTAAGAAAGCATCCAAGACAGCTGACATTTAAGGGTCAATGTACCACAAAAGAAATGCAGTGAGGTGAGCCCAATATTCTCTGCTGCCTTTTCCTTGAGACACTTTCTGTTTCTTAATTGGTATTCAGTTTGGAGGTCAAGAAAAAGAAGATCAGAACTACAGCAGTCTCATGTAGCTGGCCAAACACTGGAGATCAGGGATATGAAGGTGCCCTGGACTTCAGAGGTCAAGACGTCAAAGAAAATGGAGCCTCTGAAAGGTGAGCTTGATATGGTGTCTTAACTTTCTCCTTAAGCTTTTGTCATTTTCTCATCTTCACTGGTCAAGAGTATAATAAAGGAAGCAAAGTGTGATAGGTAAGAAACTGAAAAGACAAGCAATAGCTGTGCTCTTGGATAGGATGGGGCAGATTGCAGCCGACCATCATTACCGTGAAAACAACAGAGATTTTCACAATGGCAGTGTGAGGTGCTCAACAAACCCTCTCTCCAGTGAAATGAACATTTAATGACAAAAATACACATATATGACATCGAAATCTCTGGAAATTGTCTTAAGAGCATACAGCAAATAGAAAAACATATTTACCGAAACTGACTGAATCTCAGCAACAGCAGTGAGAACCACACATGCTCTTTCCTTAGGTCCCACCCCCAGCTTAGAATGATATCCTCTGGGAGGATGCAGCTAAGAACACAGAACTTCCGCCAATCCACTAGCTCCCAGTCGAAGGTTACATGTTTGCTCTAGGGGTCTAGGCTCCTTGTATCTTTATTCACACCTGCAGTTCTAGGTTGCAGAAACAATTTCAGGCAGCATAGTCAAGAGGACAACTACATACTGTCTCCCAGAGACACACTTTAAATTCAAAGTTACAAACAGATTGAAGTAAAAGTATTGAACCATGCACACAGGAATCATGCACGCAGAAACCACAAGAACTAAAATGTCTGTACTAATATTAAACAAGATAGACACAAAAGATTATTTGCATAGACATATTTTGTAATAATTAAGTGTCAATCAATCAAGATGAAAAACAAGTATAAACATATACTCACCTAATAATAATGCCCTAAAACTCATGAAGCAAAACTGATAGAATTGAAAGGAGAAATAGGCAATTTAATAATGAGATTTGGAGACTTAAATACCCTATAGTCCATAATAAATAGTACTACCAGGCATTTCAACAAGGTACAGAAAACTTGAAAAAACTCTAAGCTAACTAGATCCAACATATGTCTCTAGAACATTCCATACAACCATCGCAAGTTCACATTCTTCTCTTCCATATATGGAATACACTCTAAGATAGATTACATGCAAGACCACAAGATAAGTCTCAATATATTTAGAAGAAACAAAATCAAATAAAGTGTATTCTGCAAACAATAGAATGAAATTAGAAATAAATAATGGAGGGATGGTGAAAAAAAATGGCAACAAGACCAGCTTTCATTTCTCCATAAAAAGCAATGGTTAGACAAGGTATCCATGAACAAAAACAGCTCTGAGTGAGACCTCTAGACCACTTAGGAGGTTTTAGCAACACGGTTACATAAAAAATAGACCGTTTTCCAAAGAAGACCTACAAATGGACAACAGGTACCTAAAAAGGTGTTTGACATCACTATTTATCAGGGAAATGCAAATCAAAATCATGGACAGATATCACCTCATGCATGTTAGAATGGCTGTCATCAAGAAGACAAGGGCCAACAAGTATTGGTGAGGATGTGGAAAAAAGGGAACCCTTGTGCACTACTGATGAGCTAGCACTACTGATGAGGTAACCACTATAGAAAACAGCATGCAGGTTCCTCAAAAAACTGAAAATATATCTATCAGATGTTCAGTAATTCCACTTCCAGGGATATATCCAAGGGAATTGAAAGCATTACCTTGAAGAGATATCTGCATCCCCATGTTCCCCACTGTGCTAGTCATACTAGTCAAGGCATGGAAACAAGGTAAGTGTCCATCAATGGATGAATGGATAAAAAAATAGATGTATAATGGAATACTATTCAGCCATAAGAAAGAAGGAAATCCTAGCATTTGTGACAATTTAGATGAACCTTAAAGGCATTATACTAAAAGAAAAAAGTCAGATAGGAGAAAGACAAATACTATATAATAACACTGGGGTGTGGATTCAAAACAGCCAAACTCAGAGAAACAGACAGTAGAATGATGGTTACCAGGAGCTGGAATTGGGGGAAATGGGCAGACACTGGTCAAAAGTTTAAACTTCAAGTCAAAGAGATTAGCAAATTCTGAGGATCTAATATTACAGCATGGTTATTATAGCTAATAATAAGGTTTTATATCCTTGAAAGCTTTTGCAAGGGAGGAGATTGTAAATGTTCTCACCATAAAAGGAAACAGAAATTTTGTGACAAAATGGAGGTATTAGCTAATACTATGGTGGTAATCATTTTGCATTAGATCTATCAAATCATCAGACAGCGTATCGTAAACTTACACAATGTTATATGTCAATTATATCTCAATAAAGCTGGAAATTTTTAAAAAGAAAACAGTAATAGAGGAATTTGGAAAATTCACATATAAGTAGAAACTAAGTAATACATCTATATATAACTGATGGGTCAAAAAGTTTAAAAATATGGTAAATGTGCAATAGGTCTCCTTTTTCCTCTTGAATGTTTTCAATTATGTTTGATGGCTAAAGGAAAAAAATTAGAACTGTCAGATTTTCTCCATCTATATAAAGGCAGTATTTTAAACAAGTATGAAGTGCAAATATGTCATTCTTAGGGCTATGATCCAATATTATAATTCTTTATTTTGTTCAAATTATTCTGACTTTCACCACTGGGGGGTTTCCACATTGATTTCCCTCATCTTTTTAACGTGCTCCATCCATTTTTCTCTTTTACAAAACTCCCTGTGTTCTATAAGATGCTCCATGTTTATCTTCTATTTCCTAGGTTCGAGTCCTAGAATCTGCTCTTTCTTCAAGTAGCCCTGATTCCTTTCCTTGGAGACTGTTAATTAAAACAAAGATTTGAGCATAAGGTGGATTCATTTTTAGTGAGGTTTTGCTGCTTTTAAACCTTCTCAATGAACAGAGCTGGGAAATAGTGATGTTAAGTCATTAATAAACACATAGCTATTTATTTTTATATCAAGCAATCAACATAGCCATTAAAGCAATTTAATTATATGTATTGAATATATTTAGAGTAATTATAAGAACTGTGTGTGAGTTTTCTGAAAATCTTCATTTCATTGGCAAGATCATCTAGTAACATTTATTTACCTTCGTTATAAAGAACTATTGGTATTTCGGGGCGCCTGGGTGGCTCAGTGGGTTAAAGCCTCTGCCTTCGGCTCAGGTCATGATCTCAGGGTCCTGGGATCGAGCCCCGCATCGGGCTCTCTGCTCAGCGGGGAGCCTGCTTCCCCCTCTCTCTCTGCCTGCCTCTCTGCCTACTTGTGATCTCTCTCTCTATGTCAAATAAATAAATAAAATATTTAAAAAAAAAAGAACTATTGGTATTTCTTGTAGCTGTAAATGAATTCTTTCAACATTTGTCTATCTGTAGTATTTTTATTTACGTCTTTTTCTGAAGGATATTTTCAGAGAATTCTAGACTGATCTTACTTTCTCTTCTAGTACTTTAAATATGTTTTCCTTTGCTGCCTTTTTTTTAATTGTTTTGTTAGTCACCATACATCATTAGTTTTTGATGTAGTATTCCATAGTTCATTGTTTAGATATAACAACCAGTGCTCCATGCAATATGTGCCCTCCTTAATTTTAATTGGTCTCCATTATTTTTGGTGAGAACTCTGACACCATTCTTATTGCTTTTCTGTATGTAATTCATCTATTTTTACTAGTTGGTTTAACATTTTTTTCTGTCATATTGCTTTTCAGCAGTTTGATAAGGATGCACTTAGATGTGTCTGTGTGTGTTTGTGTGTGTGAGAGAGATAATTTCTGTTCTTGTGTTTTTCTAAACTACTGGGATTAATGGGTTTATGCTTTTAATCTGAGGAAATTGTTGGACATTATCTCTTCACTATTTTTTTTGTCCCATTTTCTTTCTCTTCTCGTCAGGTACTCCAATTACATACGTATTAGAATATTTTACTTCTTTTAGTTCACCTCAATGCCTTGGATATTCTTTTACATTTATTTTTCTACCATTTTCTGTTTCTGTTTCAGTTGGAATAATTTCTATTGATTGCTTATACTGCTTCTTTCTTCTATTTTGTTCAGCCCACTGATAAACCCACCAAAGTATTACTCATCTCTGATAACATGTTATCATTATGAGTATTATAATTGGCTTATTCTGTTCTATATTATTTATGGACTTATTTATCTGTACGTATTTGTTGTTCCCCTTTCAAATTTCAAACTGTGTTCCATTTCTGAATTGGGTTCCATTGACTCTTTCCTCTCTTGACACTGTGTCACGTTTTCATTAATTTTTAAAGACTTTATTCACTTAATTTATTCATTTAAAGATTTTATTCATTTATTTGACAGAGAGAGAGAGAGTGAGAAAGCACAAGCAGGGGGAGTAGCAGGCAGAGATGGAAGTAGAAACAGACTTCCCACAGAGCAGGGGGAGCCTGATGTGGGACTCGAACACAGGACCCTGGGATCATGACCTGAGCCAAAGGCAGTTGCTTAACCAACTGAGCCACCCAGGTGCCCCTATTATTTTTTAAATAAATTCTCTAATATTTGGTTTGAATGTAAGGTTTCATAGTAAAGGAAGAATGAACACTAAAGTAAATAATACTAATGCATTATTTTCTTAAGATTTATTTATTTTAGAGAAAGCGAGAGTGCACGTGTGAGAGCAGAGAGGGGCAGAGGGAGAGAATCTTCAAGCTGATTCCCAGCTGAGCATGGAGCTCAGCATGGGGCTCAATATCAGGACCTATAAGATCATGACCTGAGCTGAAACCAAGAGTCAGACACTTAATCAACTGAGCCACGAGGTGCCCCAATACTAATATATTATTTATAACAACAATATGATCCCCAGAAAAGATCATTGGCTATCTTTCTGTCAGGCCATCAACATGTGTCATAAAGTCAATTTGGCCTGGAGCTAAGTTGGGTCTGGGCTTTGCAGTTTGGGAACAGAAGCTTCCCTCAAGTGATTTAAACTGCAGATCTTCTTCCCTACGCTCAAACACCAGCAGGTCCCTGTACCTGCAACTCAAAGGTCCTTTTCAGGCCATTGGCACACACCAGTATATGGTGCCACAACTTGGTTCTCAATGTAAGGTGGTTGCCTATGAAGTTTCTTTCTTTGCTCTTCTCTACCTTTAGACCTTAGCAGACCCTTTGTGCTTAATCTTTAGTGGGTAAAAAAAATTTTTTTTCAACTTCCTTAACTAGCTTTCATCTGCAGATGGCTTAGACTGATCATGGGTTTCTCTCACTTGCCTAATACCAGATTTTTGCAAGATTCTTTAGCATGCACCCATGGAGGACTCTCAGCTTTCCTCCACATCCCCTCCCAAATGGGAGACAGCTGTTGCCTCCTACTCAGTGTGAAGATGGAAGTGCCTGGAGACTGTCTATGGGTTCTTCTGTTCCACCCTCAAACTTCAGCACTCTTTCCTCAGAGGAAGTCTCTCTCTACCTCCTGCTTTTCTGCCAGTCACGGCAGGAGCGCTCTGGGGAATCTGTGTTAAAAAGTGGAAATTGCATGGAGATTCCTGTTGTGTCTGGGCCTCCCAGGGATTCTAAACTACCATGCCAGACCACCCTCACGTTTTACAAATTTGATCAATTTCATCAGTGTTCTTACTTGTGTCTGTGGCAGTAGGTTTTGCTTCCTGCTGCTTTGCCAAGAATGAAAGCAGCTGTGGGTTCCTCCTTCTCCAAAATAGACTTGTCACTTTTTGGATTGTAGTTAATTTGACTCTTTGCCCACTAAGCTCTCAGATGTTATGTTCATGTTGTTAGGGTGCAAGAGAGTTGTCTTGTGACTCTATCCTAAAACAAAAGCAGAAGTTTTGTTTTTAAAGGTCAATAATTACAGTATCTCAAAACTTCATACTTTGAAACTGTTCTAATTATGAAAAGCTTCAGATGTCAAATTCAAAATGACATACACATTTGGAAATGCATTTTACTTGAAATTTTCTCTACAGTGTACCTGGACAATGATGCTTGGTAACCACATTCTAAGGCATTTCCTGCTAAGCTATGTCCAATGATAAAAGAAAATGAGTGATTACAAATTCTAATACAAGCATAATATCAAGACAGCCAGACTTCAAGAATAGAAATTCTGGTCTCTCCTACCCCTAAATAAACAACACAAGTCATTTGGAAAACTAACGGAGCATACAAAGTATGGTGGAATAAAGAAGTCCAAAATATTAACTATGATCAGTTGTGTAAATGAGGACTGTAGCAATAGTTATCTGCACTCCCACCTTCCCTCTCCATGCACAACACATATAAAGAGGTTGGTGCTAGAGGTTCTTTGATGGTCTTTAAATTATAATAACAGTAATCACCCCAAGATGGATAAGGCAACTAAAAGGATACTCAGATATCTCTTGAGGAAATGTCTAATGCATGGTGTATGTGCATGTGTGCACATGCCAGGAATAAGTGTGATACATTAGGTGGGAATAATTGTTGTTTCTCTTATTATTATGGGAATTTTTATGGGTAGGTAGTACACTGTATAGATCTTCAGTAGCAAACCAGTGTGAGGTATGGGCTTATTAATTCTCAGTATCTATTCTCATGCTCTCCTAGGGCGCTCTCCTGAATAGTAGAGGCTGAATGTTCATAATTACTTCTTTTCTACTCCTTGTGGTTGCATCTGGGCAGCAGTTACTTTCTAGAGTAAGAAACATTTGTTTGATACCCTAAAAGATGTTTCAGAGGAAATGGAGCCATCTTCTGCTGATTGTTTCTTTTGGCAACAAGCTGGCATTTTAGTGGCCACCTACTAGTCCATTTCCAAATAGCTGCTGAGGCTATGATCCCTGGCTCATAACAATGACCATTTGGTTTTTGGTTTTTGTTTTTTTCACTTAAAAAAGTTAATTCCATTTTATCTTCCATTTAAAAATGTTTTTAAGACTTTAACACTGTTAGTATTTTATACCTGGGTTTGAAGGACAAAAGTATGATATACCCCTCATTAGAGCCATCGTTTTAGGATACAGGCTATTTCCACTGTCCTAAAAATCTTCTGTGATTTGCTAATTCATCTCCCCCACTCCCACCCATAGCAGGCACTAATCTTTTTATTGTCTCTATAGTTCTGTGACTATTTGTTCCTGAATTCATTAATTCCAATGATGGATCTTGATTGTCACTCCATCTGTTGATTTGTAAGACTTCATACTGCCTTCACTGATGACCTTTCTGCTTTATACCTAGATTATTTCTGTTTCCTGTCACTTGTTTATACTGTTACACAAAGGAAAAGCTCATATAAATAAACAACCTATGAATTTTAAGTATACAACTCTTAAACCCACAAATTCAGCAAGTTTCTTCCAATCTAAACTTTGATGTGCTTTGAAAAAAAAAATACAAGGGACACAGTGATAAAAACCTGAATGGCTATTCATTTCATGATTACACATATGGTTCTCCATATAAGCATGAATGGTTTCCCTTTGAAAGAACTGCTTGTGCAAATACGAGAATCAGTCAAAAATTCATGTATGCTACATTCAGATACAAGAAAGTATAGCAATAAAAAATTTTAAAAAATATAATTTCTCTCATACAGCATTTCCATGTTTCCTATGGCAAAATACTATAATTATAAACCATATCTGCCTTATTAATATTACATGTGAGGTGCCTTCAGGAAACATTTTACATAATCTAAAAAATCATCCTATTTCAATATGCCAATGTTCCCTTTCAGCTCTTGCAATTACAATGCTGGGAATCTAGCCCAAGAAAATAATCCTAAATATAAGAACAGCTTCATGCATTCCAATATTCTTCCATTTCACTTATGTTAATAAAAACGGAATTTATCCCTTAATACTAAAAAATAAGTTTTTGATTAGGGAAGACAGGATGACCACTCTAAATTAGGGAATCATTATCTTCAAATTAATATTCTGGGTTAATAAAAGATTCTTATTCTTTATTGAATGAATATAAGGAGCATGACAAATTACATAAAACAGGGCTCACATGGAAAAGTGGGGGAAAGAATGATTTAAAAATTATAGTGTATTCAGTTTTTCTGATGTGACACTGACTAAATTGTGTTTTAAGGAAAAGAGTTTTTAATTTTATTTTTTGAAACAATCATATTATTAGCATCTAAATGTCATGAAAAAAAGATATAAAAATTGATATTTCAGCAAATGTGGTTCCTGCTGTCATGAAGCTCATGTGTAGCTGGGATAATAGACATTACTCAGACCTCCCTACAATTAACATAACTTTGATAAGCAGTTTGAGAAGTTGATAGGTGCTAGAATACAAATTGAGTTTTACGTACCCACAAATACCAGTGAATGTTTCAGGGAAAAAGGTCTAAAGGCATATTAAATGAATACCTGAAAAAGTATAGAAGCACACTATATCTCTCTCTTTAACCACTATTCCATTCTGCATCATATTTTTATTTCTAAAATACAGCCATAATCTGCCCAGTGTAAACTTCTTGATAGTAATGGACATTGATTTCATCTTTGTATTGTCCATATAGTGTGGTATATAGGTCTTATATTTGGTCTTCTATAATACTGTTTGATTCAATAAGTTAATTAGCCTTTGCCAGCGATATTCTAAATAGGGTACAAATTCTACAAAGGCAGATATAATATGTTTTATTTTCTTGATTCTCCCTTAGACAAAAATGGCTTTCTACATGACAAAAAATTTAGTTAAAACTCAGTATTTATGGGGCACCTGGGTAGCTCAGTGGGTTAAAGCCTCTGCCTTCGGCTCAGGTCATGATCCCAGGGTCCTGGGATCGAGCTCCGCATCAGGCTCTCTGCTCATTGGGGAGTCTGCTTCCTCCTCTCTCTCTCTGCCTGCTTCTCTACCTACTTGTTATCTCCATCTGTCAAATAAATAAATAAAATCTTAAAAAAAACAACAACTCAGTATTTAGTCATTACAATGGAGATAGTAATAGACAGTAGTTAGGAGCATAGATTACATGATCAGATTACCAGGGGACTTGAATACTAATTTTAACACTGAACTTATTCTTTAAACTCTCCGTGTCTTAGCATTCTTGTGCATAAAATGAGAATTACCAAACTTCAGCTAAGTAAGACTCAGGATTTGGTAAAATCTAAATCTGTAGTCAAATTAGTCTGTAATTAAAATTCTAAGGTTGCCAAATTATTCATGTTGGATATTCCCACAGAATATAGTATAGGAAACACCCTAAAATACCTATTTTCATTTAAGGGGAACCAGATTTAAAACAATACTAGAATTTGTACATATATGATTATATGTATATTGTGATAAAGGGTAAAGCTAATTTTATTAAGTTTTTCAGCACATAATGTCCTATTTCTATCTTTGCCTTTACTGATATTTGATATATGACAAAATTGAAATTCTGACAATAATATAGAAAAACCTCAGTGGATGTCTTAAATGGCAGATAAGCAATAGTTGAAAATATAGGTAGCAATGAACCAATGACTTGAAACAAATTATAGAAAACTTAAAAATGGAAATATAAGAGAGAAGCTAGGAGACATGGGATGTTAAGACTTCCAACAGAGGTTTGTTCCAAGAGAACACTGGGAGAATAGGAGATAGACAATATTCAAAGCCCTAATGTCAGAGAATTACCTAGACTATAAGAAAGTCATGAAATAGGGACAAAATAATATTACTACCTAAATATGAATCACAGTCTCTTCCTGACTCACCAATCAGATGTGGACTCCAGAGTGAACTCTTAAGCATTAGTTTTTGCTTGCCTGGTTATAGGTAATGTGAAATTATAGTATTCTCTGTCTCCTACTTACGTGTTACCAATAGATACTTTTTTTTCCCTCTTGTCTCATGGTTGTTCTGGGTTTTTTAGTTGTTGCTGTTGCTTCATTTTGTTTTTGTTTGTTGAGGATATGTTAGGAATTCAGAATAAAAGAAATCAGGGGTTCTTATAGAAATTGTATATATAATTCCTGGGACAAGGAAAACACTAAATGAGCCTGGGACATTCAGTAGTGTGCCACGAAATAAGAAAATGCTTTAAAAAATTTAAAAAAAAAAAAAGGAGGAGGATCATGAATATAGGAACTAATCTGAAAGAGCCCTCAGTGATCAAAGCTAGAAGAAAGTGAGCAACAAAACACAATACCAAATTATTTGCTTATAAACCAAAGAAAATAATATATAACTATGATGGAATTTGGGTTTTCTTGATCTTGGTTGTCTGGAATAGATTATGTTGCATAGCAAAAATAGCTTTGCAAACATAATTAAAGTTATGAAACTTAAAATAAGGAGATTATCCTCAATTCTCCAGATAAGCCCAATCTATTCGCATAAGCCCCTAAAAGCAGAGATTTCTCTCCAGCTGGGCTCAGTCAGAAAGATGAATGAGAGGAGGTGGCAAAGGAGAGATTCAAAGCATGAGAAGGTCTCTAACACCATCGCTGGCTTAGAAATAGACCGAATCAAGGAATGCAAGGGACCTCCAAAAACTGAGTATGATGCTTGACTGACATCCAGTAAGTAAACTTCAGCTCTACAATCACAGGCAACTGAATCCTGCCAACAACGTGGACTTGGAAGTAACCCTAGAAAGGAATCCAGCCCTGAATACACCTTGTTTCTGTCCTGTGAGTCTGAGAGCAAAGGAACCAGCTGAGCTGCACTATGGCCCAGACTCCTGATGCATAGAAACTATGAGATCATAAGTGAATGCTGTTTTAGCTGCTAAGTTTGTGCAATATATTTTTTTTAGGTTTCAGTAGAAAATTAATAAATAATTTATCCATCTGATTTAAATAAAGGGATAAAGAACAAATCTTGAACAATTCCAAACAAACATACAGGGAATGTCAGGAACAGAAAATCACCATTAGAGGATGCCTGGGGGGGCTTAGTCGGTTAAGTGTCTGCCTTCAGCTCAGGTCATTCAAGACCCTGGGGTCCTGGGATCCAGCCCACAATGGGCTCCCTGATCAGTGGGAAGTCTTCTTTTCCCTCTCCCTCTACTCCCCCTCCCCTGGCTTGTGCTGGCTCTCTTTCTCTCTCTCTCAAATAAATAAATAAATCTTTAAAAAAAAGGAAAAAAAGAAAATCACCATTAGAATAGCACAGTAGTAGTTCCTGTAGGTAAGAGCAATGATGAATAATAAAATTTGTGAAGAAATATTTTAGGAGAAACATATTTGCTTAGTTGCAAAGTAACTCTCCCAAAAGATATATTAATTTCTGAGGTGATTTTAACACATGTCCATATAATACTTCATAATCCTCTTACTAGGATTATTGCCCCTCCACTTGAGTTATGGGTACTTAAATATTATATTTTGTATATTTACAAATAATATGTGATAAAATGCAATTAAATGAACAGAACAATAGTTCTACAGAGGCTGGACCGAACATCAAAGAAAGTCCCAGAAAATAGAAACACATATATAAAACTCAATGAGGTTCAATCTTACTTTCATTTGGTAAAGTTTGGACCAGCAATTACTCCTGGAATTTGGAATAATTGAATCACAAAGTAAATTAATCAAAAATGGTACCAAAGCTATCTGAAATCACACAGACCAGCAGTTGCTGATGTAAACCATTGATAAATTATCACACAGCTTGATTTATGCTAAATGCATATGACAGAGATTTGATAAAAAAGAAACAAGTAAGTGTGCACAACTGGTTATAATTTTGGAATAAATAATATCAGCAACATACAACAGAACTGAAAATATTCAAATAAATAAATCATAGGTTCAGATGCCTATTTCTTCTTCTTGGCTCTGGTAGTTTTGCCTCCATTTAAGGATTCAGATTAGAACGTGCAGTGGGATTAATCTGTCAGGTGATATTCCAAGATCTTCTACCATGGGCCTTGAACATAATGAGGACACGAAGAAATGAATATCGCATGATAGGGAGTGAAACAAATCCGTTAATCCCAAGAAAACAATAAAGAAGAGGACCGGAAAACAGTATAAAGAAATCAGTTTCAGCCATTAAAACTGGCTGGTTTAATCATTATATTGAAGGGAATGAAAGGTAGTCATTCTGAATCAGTCTTCTATAAAATGTTGCAAAGGTTAAATGAAATAATATGGAAGACATGGCTAAGGAAATTTCCTTTTTCTTTTTCCCTCTTTTTTTAAGTGCAAACTTATTTCTGTGTTGGCTGAAAGAGGTCTCAAATACAAGATAGTCTTATTAATAAGATGTCCTTCTTAATAATTTATTGAACTGAGAGCTTACTATATTATTCAGAAACTCCAATCCCAGTACTGCGGAGGAGCAAATTCTCGAGAGCGTACTGGGGCTTTTGGTTGGCAACTTGGTAGATTCGTCGCCACTTAACAACTTCTGTAACTCAACGGGAGGCAGAGGCCACTTCCTAATTGCTAAGCAAGAACCTCAGAGGAGAGTTAAAATAAAAAATACTTATTCAAGGCCCTGATTCATACAGTGTATGATAGTAAACTTGCAGTCATGGTGGAGATAGACCAAGAAAGTACTGAAGAAAAGGCTCAAGAATGTCTTAAATATTCAAATTGCCTCCTCTACTGACTGCTATAGTTACTGTTCGCTAAATGAGGACATTGGGGTTGATTTACCTTAGTCCATTCATTTATAAAGTTTAACAGCTAAATGCCTGAGACAAGATAATAGTACAAAGGCAAAGGCATATTAACCATATAATACACACACTGATATTAAATTTTAGAGCAATCAAAATTTCTAGTTTTAAAAATAACATGCTGTACAGAAAATTATGTTAAATAATTTATTTTATTAATAAAGATTTGAAGAGCCGAGAAAAACTACCTTATTTACTAGCAACCTTGCTATTTGTATTAAGTAGTTTCAAAGGTATAGGTGTTTGATAAAGTTTTATTTTAAGTTCCATTTTTATTTTAAGTTCCAGCAACCCTCAGTGTGTTGTACTTGAGAATCATAAAGATGAAAAGCACAAAATATTCCATTTATATTTCATTATGTTAGAATGAACTTTCTCCTTTATTTGAGAAGTTTGAGTTATATATTAGTATAAACACTGTTCTAAGAAAGTCTTATACTTTTTAATTTTTAAAAATTGAAGAATAATTTTGAACCAGAATTCTTACATTTATCTCCCTGGTTACTCAAACTTACTGACTCCCAGGTTAAAAGGTCATAATAAAAATACATTATATTAAATAAAAATAAATAATTATTATGTTAGCTAACTGCTAGAATTTTTGGTTGAATACAGTTTTAGCATTTAGAATTTACATCTTTTGGGTTCTACGCATGATTTGTTTGGTTAATTGATTTTTGTACATTATTCCAGATTTATGTTTATTTATCTATTCATGTAATGCAAATGATGGACAGCTCATGAAAAGAACATTTAGATTTTGCCTAGTTGCCTTGAATAAAAATAAGTTCAGGATAGAAGATTAAACCTTTGAGACATAAACTATATTTCTCATCAGAAAACTTAATCCCTTACCACATTGTAGAGGTTAAAAAGTTAGCTTTAATAATGCACAAGTGAATTGGAAATTTATATTTTCATTGACTCAACATTATAAAAAATCACCAAGTCTCAACATAAAATGCTGGATTCATGATATATTCCTCAAGTTAAATAAAAAGGGAGAGTAGAATATTAAAAATATAGTGATTTATGAATAGCCAAGATAATTTTTCACATAATTTTTTCCAGAAAACAGTGTAAATGTAAAATGTTTATACCAAAAATGAAGATTTTAAAAAAGTTACTTAAATAGCAATTTGTATTCAAAATTTAAATGAGAGTATGTGGAAAACTTTAAAAAAAATCTGGGTATAAGGACAGGTCAAGACATTTGATACATTCTGCATTTAAAAATTCCATCAAATTTAATAGCAAAATATAACTTTAAGGCAATATAATTAATCTCTCTCCTGTTAACAATAGAAAATAGTAACTAAAAGAATGTTTAAAATATGTGTTAGATTTCTTGAGTTATAATGTCATTATAAAAATAGTAGGTGTTATTGGAGTTACAAAGATTACATTTCAACTCTGATTAATATTTAATTAATAAGTAATATTAGATAATATACCATGAACTACAATGTGAATATACCACATATCTCCATATTTACATACTTATATATTCATAAGTATATTGCTATTTATGATAGGATACACTACATTATAATTACATACATTAAATATTTATATTAATTCAGTAATATATGGATGATATATTATCTAATTGTATGTTAAAGTATAACAAAATGAGTATTTGTTGATTCCCTACATTTTGTGAAATATAAAATTTACCATCATTATGGGGTTTTTTTGTTTGTTTTTTGTTTTTTTTAAATTATTTTTTTTATTTCATTTCTTTTCGGCGTAACAGAATTCATAGTTTTGCACCAGACCCAGTGCTCCATGCAATGCGTGCCCTCCATAATACCCACACCTGGCTCCCCCAACTTCCCACCCCCTGCCCCTTCATTATGTTTTTTAAAAAACTCTAAAACTCAGTGAGATACAGATTATTTTTAGCTCCATCTTACATTTGTGAAAATTAGAACTGAAATTCCTTTGGCCAGAAAGGACATAATCTAAGCAAGTACATTATAGTGTGAGAACTTAACAAAATCACACATCTCTGACTCTTACTTACCTTCTTTGTATAAAGAGTTGAAATAAAACAATGTACTTTATTTTGAGGAAAGAACGAGATGTTATATCAAGCCATTTTTATATTGTAGACAGATACCAATTTTGCAGAACATTTCATACAGTATCTTACATGTGCTAAGCACTTGACAGGA
This sequence comes from Mellivora capensis, assembly GCA_004024625.1. Lineage (NCBI taxonomy): Eukaryota > Metazoa > Chordata > Mammalia > Carnivora > Mustelidae > Mellivora > Mellivora capensis. Next base: position 8,345 of record PISX010015149.1, on the reverse strand, counting down.
TAGACACATTTGCTACTATTATCACCATCATTATTATTAGACTGGCTGCTGTTGCCACTTTTCTGGATATTATTCTGTTCCTATCCTAATGCTCTATCACATTAAAAATACATAAACATATTTGTATTTAGTCATGCAATATATTTTATATAATATTATTTGTTTTAAAATTTATAAACTATGATGGGAACAAACCTTTAGACGTTAAAATATTTGAGTAAATGTCCACAGATCACCCTGCAGCTTCTGATACCTCTTGCCCAGGTTAAGTGTGCCTGACTGTAGTCTAGCACAATAAAAATGAAAGTTATTATAGTTTTTTCAGGGGCTTAACCAACTAAAACAAATGAGGCTTATCATTCTAAAACCTACTGTCTTTATGAAAAAGTTTTTTCTTTGCTGGTTTCTGACCTAACAAAGTTTCCATTGTTATACACAATGATCTATATTTATTTGTATGATTAACTACATAGGAACATTTAATTAAATTTTTGTAAGTTTAACATACATTCTGATTTCGTGATATATCAATTATACACACATATGCAAGCATGTTGATATTTTGATCTGTCTCCTTCCCATATATTGTTAATAAACCTGAAAAATGGAGTTGTCAATGTTTGTTAAGAAAAATCTAGGATTAATAACATTGGCAAGTGAAAGAAAATTTTGGAAAAGAAAGCGCTTTGTTTCGGAAACATGTTTTAATTTTTTAAATCTCTTTAAAATTGATAATACTTAAATCCCTCACTATTTCTAACAGGATTATTATCATAGCCTTTTAATTAAGTGATTCCCTTGCTTCCACTGTAGAACACAGTAGTCCAACCTGCATACTAATTTCAGTTAGTACCTTGTAGGAAGGAAATCTAGCAGAAATAATCATAAAGAATGTACAAAGAATTTACATAAAGAAGTATTAATTGGGTATTGAAGTACATTAAAGGAGGTTTAATAAATAATTTTGGAGAGGACAACAACGTTATGGATGAGAAGGGAATGGTACTAAAATGTCAGTTCTGTTGTAATTAGCTTATAGATTCTATGTGAATCTGATCAAAATCACAGCATCTTTTTGGTAGAAAATGACAATTTATTTATAAAATATATTTGTTAAAACCCAAAGATAAATAAAACACTCTGAAAAATAAAACATGATTGTGGACAATTCTCTTACATACCATTTTTTTTAACAAGCCCGTGGCAATAAAGACATGTTATTAGTAATGAAGTACGGATACAGAGGAATGAAACTGAATATGGTGCTCACGAACATCTTTCATATATGAAAGAGCTAAAATTATAAATAGGAAAAGAATGATTATTCAACAAACGTTGGAGAAAAAACTAACAATAATAAAAAAAACTAAGTACATGGTACAAAATTAACCCTTACCACACACTATACACAAAGCAAACTGAATAATATTTAAATGTGAGACTGACACCTGAAACAGGAGGAGAAAATATTATGCAATATTAAGTAGAGGTGGATGAGAAGAATTTCTTAAACAAGCAAACAAAAAGTAATTAAAGAAAAAACCTAATATGATCATTGCTTCTACTTGCCATGGTAGATTTTTCCAATTGTCTTATTTATTTAAATATAGAATAAATAAATGAATATTAAAATGATACATTTAGAACAGAAAAAATCGATAAAAGCAGAGTACATTTTTAAAGATCATAAAGGAAAATGCTGATACATTTAACTACATGTATAATTCTCCCCTCTTGAGCTTGTGTGGAACCTATAAATATGATGGAATTGTCATTCCCTGCATTTGTTATAGTATATGGCAAAGGTGATGGGGAAAAATCTTTCATGATTAGGATACGTTTTATAACATTGACCTGTAGCCAGCTGGACGGGATTCTCCTGTTATTTTTGGACTAAGCTGGAACCTTGTGAAAAGGGCCACAAGGGTAAGAACATGAGTCCTTGGCTAGGACCTGAGCGGAGCCACTAGGAACTGAGAACAACTCCCGACCATTAACCAGTAACAAAAACGGGGATCTCAGAACTACAACCACAAAATATTAATTTTGCGAACAACCTGAATAATCTATAATGATCTATTTATATATCTATAATAATATCTATAATTTCTATAATAATCTATTTATGTCCAGAAGCGAGTACAGTTTTGCCAGCACTTTGATTTTAGCACGTGAGGCCACGAGCAGAGAATCCATCTAAGCCATGCCCAGGTTTCTGTCCTGCAGAAACTGATATAATAAATGGGTGTTGTTTTATGCCATTAATTAACAAATACCTAAAACGTAGGGGTAGCTTTTAGTACAGGAAAAGCCATCAAAAAAAACTGTTTTTCTTTTTTGGTGTCCATTTCACGCATGCTAAGCATCCAATACAATACTTACAAGCCCCATTGTAGTTATTTATCTGCCTGCCATATTACATACAAAAACAGCATTTTATTCAGGAACTTTACATTTTATTCAGGAACAGCATTTTATACAGTATCTTTAATATTTAGTACATTTCATGACACATCGTATATGCTTAGCATACATATATACAACAATGTATATGTTATGAAAATGCCAAAAGTGAGTAAATATAAATAAAGAAGCATGAATTATGAATATGCATTTAAGAAGACTTAGGAGGGAGTATATGAACAGACTGAATAAAGAATACCTGTAAATACACTGAAGAATACATGTAAATAAATATGTACATATGTGTATAATTTGGAAGTTATATAAATATATTAAGAGTCATTCCTTCACTGTCAGTTTTGAAGTAGAGACCATTTGTAGGTCTTTTACCTTTGGGGGTTATGACCTGGGAAAAGACTTAATTGTCAGCAGGATGATAATTAAAAAATATTTATTTAAACCAACAAAATAACAATTCCAGAGTACCCTTATTTGTGAAAAAGTACAACAGGTATTCTTTGTTCATTCAACTGGTCAGATAAAGTGAAATCTAAGTGAATCCAAAGAATCAGATTCCCTGTGACAAAATATTCTGAAAGTTCATTGGCTAATTGAAAATTTTTATCTGTGTCATTATTCCAGAAACTATACTCTGTGCACAGATAAATCTGGGCTGGTAGTCCTGAGTTCTAAGGAGTAACACCACGCGTATTAATGAATCATTGGTTATGGGTATATTTCAAAAACACATCTCTACAGGTTATGGATTGGGGATGAGTAAATATTAACAACTCTACTGAGGACATTGATTAAACTGGTAAATAATGACTGATTCAATTTGATTATATATCCTCAAAGATACTTTTTTCAAAGAAAGATTAAAATGCATAGAATGAGGAAGTAGAAAAGGATATTTCTTGAACTATCCTAATTAAACAAATATTAATCATAATAATCCCATTTTCTTATGAGACTGTAAACTCTGCATGTCGCACAGTTAACACTGAAACATATAATCACAGGTTTGGTTTCATTGCCTCCATTTGAATTCCTTATTTTTAAGCTCACAAAACTATGAGTTACTTGTTACACAAGAATGACTAAGGTAGGCTTATACCATGAAAATAAGCGAATCTGATTGCCTCACGAAACGTATGATAAGTAAAAGTATGATAAGCATACTTATCAAAATAATGTATTAAGAATAATTTTTCAATATCAGAACTTGGTTAAAAGATTGTTTCTTAAATTTTGCTGATGATGGTATGCAGACTGAATACTGATGTCATAATGAAAAGAAAACCTAATTTAAATCTCACTGCTTGTTGTATGTCATATGAGCAGCTCAGGTCTTTATTTCAGGTTTTCATATTCCACATATGCAAAATCTTTTTTTTTTTTCATGAAAAAAAAAGAGAAAAAAATATCACTGACTTCTTTCCAAAACAGTCTTTGCAAATTTTGTAATGTACTTTCTAATATATATATATACATATATTTGACAGAGAAAGACACAGCAAGAGGGAACACAAGCAGGGGGAACACAAGCAGGGAGACCGGGAGAGGGAGAAGCAGGCTTCCCACGGAGCAGGGAACCTGATGAGGGGCTTGATCCCAGGACCCTGGGATCATGACCTGAGCGGAAGGCAGACGCTTGACGACTGAGTCACCCAGGTGCCCCTAAAATAGATATCTTTAAATCAAAATAAAAGCTGTGAGCCTAGTTATTGTTTAAACTACCACTTTACTTAATTACAAAAAAGTTTAAACTTACCACTAAATTTCAAGACACAAGCTGAATACAGTAGCAGAGTCTCTGTCCCCAAGCACTAGCTACCTGACACCTGCTACCTCCCAAATTATCATGTCTCCCATTAAAGTACCCTCTTTCCCAGCATCCCATGTGTATCTGCCTACAATGATTCTCATAAGACAGTGCTTTCTGTTTCTTGTTACTGCCCTGAATGATACAATAGTCTTCTAGGACATACTTTTTATCACTCAGAATTTTATGTTGCTTTCTGTACATAGCTATAGTTTTTTCATTTTCCTGTTTTATAATATCACACTGTGTGAATTTATTATATACCCACTGGTTGAAGAGTAATTGAATGTTTCTCATTTTTGTTCTTATAAACAATACTGCTGTGGATTTCCTTATTGAAATTTTCTGGTTTACATATGGGAGTTTTTCTTGGATATGAAAATTGCAATGAATTATTCAGTCATGGATTATATTCAGAGTGTGAAAGTGTAAATTATTATAATCTCTTTTTGGGTGGAAGGGCTCTTTGATAATATAAGCAATTGGAATCTGGAATTGAAAACTACTTTCAAATCTCAAGTGATCATAATTGCATATGATTCAGTTGGAAACAACTTAAATATTTGCACTAGTGATATGGTTTAATAAAGTATGGAGGATGATTACACTAACTTCATACAGGTATTAAGCATGTAGCAGACATTCTTACAACCACATGATGCAAAATAAGTGTATGTAAATTTTTAATTGAATTATAGGTGACACAAAATGTTACATTAGCTTCAGGTGTACAATATAGTGATTCAACAAGTCTATGTGTTGTGCTATGTTCAACTCAAGTGTCGTTACCATACAACACTATTACAATACGATTTATATATGGTAAAATCTTTAGTGAATGTTACATTCAGGGAAAATGCCTTAAAAATAATTTAATCCAGGGAGCGTGAAAAATATATTTAGTCTTCTGCATTGCTTGTGTATGCTTTTATTTTTATATGAATTCCAAATATTCAACAGTTGGTAGGCATAACTTTTTGTTTTAAAGATTTTATTTATTTATTTGACAGACAGAGATCACAAGCAGGCAAGAGAGGCAGGCAGGGAGAGAGAGGAGGAGGCAGGCTCTCTGAGGAGCAGGGAGCCCAATGTGGGGCTCGATCCCAGGACCCTGGGTTCACGACCTGAGCCGAACGCCGGGGCTTTAACCCACTGAGCCACCCAGGCGCCCCAGGTAGGCATCACTTTTTAATCAAAACTTCCTCTCTCTGTAGCTGCAGGATAAGAAGATAGCTATAGAATATAAAGTCAAGCTCATTTCAGCTCAAATCCATCAGGAATTTTATGATTTAAGACTCAATTCTTAAACTCTGTTTCTGACCTTCTGCATATAATCCTATCTCTGCATTGTACTTTTTCATAGTTTCAACGGTTACTTCTAGTCTTTGCCTTTATCTCGTTTTGTTTGTTGTTCCAAATCATCAAAAATAATTTGGAAGATCCTAACACTTGACAAAATTACAGTCCATTTTTAAGAATAGGGGTATATGGGGATGCCTGGGTGGCCCAGTTGGTTAAGCCTCTGCCTTCGGCTCAGGTCATGATCCCAGGTTCCTGGGATCGAGTCCCGCATCGGGCTCCTTGCTTGGCAGGGAGCCTGCTTCTCTCTCTGCCTCTGCCTGCCTCTCTGCCTGCTTGTGCACTCTCTCTCTCTGAAAAATAAATAAAAATCTTTAAAAAAAAAAAAAAGAATAGGGGTATATGAAAAGATAATGAACTAGAACATAATATGATCAGGAAGCTTAATTTTATTGTGGATTCCACTCTCATGATTTATAGATGTAGGAAACTGGTGCATGTCAATTTTCCTCTGGTATAAAGTTAACTCTTAGTATCTTCTTCTGATTAATATGTGACATACAAAAATAAACACTAGGAATTAGAAGAACATATACTTGATGAATCTAAATTATCTCTACCTTTTTCTGTTTTTTTTCCTTATCCATAGAGACCAAAATTTTTTCCAGAAAATGCCAATGCTTTTAGCATGTTCAGATACATTTTAAGTCACATATGGATACTCTTTCTCTTTGTGTAACAATATGGTTATAAATAGTTTTATTTCTCCAATTCTAGAGATTTGGGCCACAATTCATGGAACAATATTTTTCTTTTTTCTTTTTTTTTAAATTTCTCTTTCTTTCTTTTTATGAGAGAGAGAGGATGGGGGGGAAGAGCAGATGGAAAGGGAGAGAGAATACCAAGCAGGCTCCACCCCCAGTGTGGAGACTAATGTGGGGCTCAATCCCACAACCCTGAGGTCATGACACCCCAAGATCATGATCTGAGCTGAAATTAAGGGTCAGAGGCTTAAATGACTGAGCTACCCAGGCAGCACCACCAAATGGTATTTTTCAAAAATATCATGAGTTATCTTTATTGAGGAGAGTTTTTAAGACACCAAACATTATCTATCATGTCTGACAATGAATGAAAGTTATGCACATAATAAGTATAGATTTACTAAAAAAATAACAACAGGCAAGATTCTAAATTCCAAGTGAAATCAGAATTATAAATGAGAATTTTTGACCTGAATTATTTAAGAACATGTTTAAGAAAATTCTGTTTTATTTACTTCAAGTCTCACTATTTGCATAAACTACACTAGACAAAGCAGATACTTTGGAAATTGGTATAATTCAATTTGTTTGCTTCATTTTGGCACAATATATGACACAGTTCCATACTAAAAATGATATATTGTAAAAAAGTCATTGTACTAATAAAGAGTTTAGTTTTCTAATCTATATACTTATAAAACTTTTAACATGGGTCTTTTTATTCCTTTTTCCACAATCACATTGCCAACAACAATAAAAACTAATTGAATTAATCATAAACTCTCTTTTTGGTATAGTCAGAAAATCTTTGTGTTATATACATTATTGATAATCATAAACAGAGTGAGATGTAATATTTTTAGGACAGTATTAAGCTTTCAGTGGATTTATGACAAAATATCAAGTATTGATGTTTATAAGGAGTAAGATGACTATCATTTTTAGCAATAATTAATTAAGGCCTGACTTGTTTTTAGATATAATTCTATTACACACTTCATAGACTACAGTATAGTATAAACATAATTTTATAGGCCTAAAATACAAAAAAATTCATTTGCTTATTTTCTTGCAATATTCACTTTTTTTATTGTAGTCTGGTACCAAATCTGCAATGTCTCTGAGGTATGCCTGTATTATAACAATAAAATTTTAAGTCATGATTAAAATAGGTAATGACACCACGCTAGATGCATGATTATATAGCACCAGGGTATGATATTAATATAAAACAGTATAACTTTGGAATTTTTATAGTTAATATTAGTATGGATAGGTAGCCAACGAGTATGTAAAAAGATTGTATCTTTAAATGACAATATCTCTGACTCTGTTGGAACTAGGAATTGAACTTTCCCTCAGATATTGGAAACGATTTGAGATTTGAAAATCTGAAGCAACTCCCTGAATAGAATCATAGTGACTTCTTTTCTAGTGTTAAACAGGGCATTTTTAACTTTAACATTTGATATAATACATTGAATAACTATTCATTTTTAAATATGTGTATTATACAAAGCTAGAAGCAAAAATTACAAAGCAAAAATAAAAGAATTAGGAAAATATAAGCAGAAAAATTACAGTAACTTTCTGGGGTTGTGTGCCAGTGTGTGTCAAATATTTTTTAAAAATTCAATTATAATATTTATACTATTTTATAGCTTACATTATCCTATTAATAATAAAATGTAAATTTATATCACCATGTTAATGGTTATCTTTACAAAATGAAATCATTAAACATTTTTAACAACAGGGGTACCTATGTGGCTCAATCAGTTAAACATCTTGCCTTCAGCTCATGTCATGCATGATTCCAGTCCTGGGATGGAGCCCTGCATCTGGCTCCCTCCTCAGGAGGGATTCTGCTTCTCCCTTTCCCTCTACCACTCCCCCCCGGTTCATGCTCTGTCTCTTGCCCTCTTTTTTTCTCTCTCTCTCTCAAATAAATAAATTAAATATTTTAAAAAAACAAAGTTATAATTGCCAATGACATCTCTTCATGTAGATAAAGTTTTCCTTCAAATAACAAACTATATATTTATCTCCAAAAG
>PISX010015148.1:0-48896 GCA_004024625.1 Mellivora capensis | reverse complement strand
GGGTGGTAGAGGGAGAGGCGGGAAGCAAATTGGAGGAGTGGGCAGCTTGGCAGAGACTGGGGTGCTTAGTAAGCATCTTAAACATTTAAACGTCTTCCTAGTGTTGCAGAAAAGATAAAAGTATTGACAAAGTTTAGATGCTTTTCAATTAGGCATGCATGTTAAAATTTTAAGGCCATTCATTAAAATCATGGAAACAGCATGTGAAACTTCAAAACAACCCATAGATGCAAAAATGTAATTTGAAGGGGAAAAAAAAGCAATTCAAAAGAAGAAAAGAGAAAACAGAAAGAGAAGAACAAATACAAGATAGTAGAGCCAAAATATGACAATGGTAGTGAGTCAAATGACCAGCATACCCAACTGGGTTTAAAAAGAACAAGCAGTTCTGTGTTGTTTACAAGGGGGGAGAAAATAAACACATGAAAAGTTTGAAAGTTAAAAGTAAAAAAGGTTACAAACCAATAATAAATAAAAGAGAGACAGTGAAGCTCTTTTTATATCTGACAAAATGAACTTGAAGGCAAAAGTAAAAGTGAGCACTATATAATGATGAATTATTCTTCCTGACATGAACATTTTAATGTTGTGTGTACTATATAACATGGTTTCAAAAGTGATGCATAAAGTAAAAAAGTTGCAAGAAGAATTTGACAGATCATCTGTAATAAGATGTTTTTTTTTTTAAGATTTTATTTATTTATATGACAGACAGAGATCACAAGCAGGCAGAGATGCAGGCAGAGAGGGCAGGGGAAGCAGGCTCCCTGCTGAGCAGAGAGCCCGATGCGGGGCTCAATTCCAGGACCCTGGGATCATGACCTGAGCCAAAGGCAGAGGCTTTAACCCACTGAGCCACCCAGGCGCCCTATAATAATGATGTTTTATAAACACATTTCAGTAACAGGCCACTTAGGATAGAAAAAAATATGTGCTCAATAATCAGAGATTTCCCTTTCTTTTTATTTTAAGATTAATTTTTCAAAATTTAAGTTCAATTAATTAACATATGATGTATTATTTGTTTCAGGGGTACACAATTTTTAAGGACATACACAGCTTTTATGAAGATATACCATATCCTAGGCCATAAATTTCAAAGCTCAATATTTAAGAATTATGACTACAATAATGCAATTGAATTAGAAGTAAATACCCAGAAAAAAAATTAAGTCCTATTTGATTTGGAATTAAATTAAAAAAACTCCTGAGTAACTGATGGGCCATAGAAGAAATCATAAAAATAAATAGAAGATATTTATTTCAAACGATAAGAAAAATATTACATGCATGTGTAATGTAGCTAAAGCATTGTTTACAGAAAATTTGTAGTCTTAAATTCACATATAAGAAAAGAAGCAAAACTATAAATTAATGATTTAAGAATCTAGAAATTAAAAGGTGAGGAGAATACATAAATCAAAGGAAAATGCAAGAAAGAAAATTAAGAACAAAACAATGAAATTGAATAGAACTTTAATCAGGTCTCACATAATTCCCACAAATATTTTGCAAGGCATATGAGCTCACATGAGAAAAAATTCTAAAACACACAAGGAAACAAGGCACCATGAGTAAGATACGGGGGAAAAAAATAGCACAGTTATACACACAAAGCTTAAGATACTGAAGTTATTAGAGATGCATTTTTTTTTAAAAAGCCTTTTTAATAGGTCTAAAGAAACAAAAAGTAATTTGAAATTTTAAGCAAGAAATAGGAAACTATAAAAATGACCAAGTAGATTTTTTTAGGATTACTTTTTTTTTTTTTAAGATTTTATTTATTTATTTGACAGACAGAGATCACAAGTAGGCAGAGAGGCAGGCAGAGAGGGGGAAATAAAGCTCCCTGCTGAGAGAGAACCCGATGTGGGGCTCGATGCAGGACCCTGAGATCATGACCTGAGCCGAAGGCAGAGGCTTAACCCACTGAACCACCCAGGCACCCCTAAGATTACTTTTTAAATATTTTATTTACTCATTTGAGAGAAAGAGAGAGACCAAGAGAGAACAAGAAGAGGGAGAGGCAGAGGGAGAGGAAGAAGCAGACTCTCCGCTGACCTGGGGGCCCCTGGGGCTCGATCCCAGAACCTGAGCCTAAGGCTGACGCTTAACCATCTGAGACACCCAGGTGCCCCAACTAAGTAGATTTTAAAAAAGTAAAATGTAACTTTGAAAAATAAAATTCATAATGAAAGTTTTAAAAACTCAGTGGAACATAATGAAAGTTTTAAAACTCAGTGGAACAAAAATGTCAATGGAAGGGTAAAATAGTAAATTATACAAAGCAGAATTAATGAATCAAGCAAAAGATGTTATAGAGAACGTAACAGGGAGAGGCGATGTGATGTACAACATAGGGGACACTGAGAATTGAATGAGAGCATCTAACAAACGCTTAATTGGAGCTTCATAGAGTATAATAGAGAATGTAAGGGAGAGGCAATAATTGAAGTACTAATTGCTAAGGACTTTTCTGAATTTTCAAAAGACATTAATCCTCAGGATCAGAAATTACAATGAATTCCAAACAGGATAGAACAAATTAGAAAATTACACCTAGACATAGTGTTTGAAACTTCAATACAGTGAGAATGAATAGAAGATCTTAAGAACAGGCAGTAAAAAAGGACACATTTCATAAAAAGGGATAATGAGTAGACTCGCAGCTGCCTTCACAACACCAATGGCAGATCCAGAGGATAGTAGAATAATACCTTCAAAGGGCTAAGAGAAACAAACTGACACCCTAGAACTGTAAGCCTAGGAAATGTTTCTCAGAAATGATGGTAAAATAAACATAGTTCAGGGGCGCCTGGGTGGCTCAGTGGGTTAAAGCCTCTGCTTTCAGCTCAGGTCATGATCCCAGGGTCCTGGGATCGAGCGCCACATTGGGCTCTCTGCTCCATGGAGAGCCTGCTTCCTCCTCTCTCTCCCTGCCTGCCTCTCTTGCCTACTTGTAATCTCTGTCAAATAAATAAATAAAATCTTAAAAAAAAATAAACATAGTTCAGAAAAACAAGATCTTAGTTTGCCACTAAAATATCCTCATTAAAAATAGTTCCAAAAGCTATACCTTGCTCAGAGAGCAAATGGTCCCGAATGGAAGCTTGAAATGAGGAAAAGAATAGGATGGAAATGAAGAGGGAAACATGCATGATATGGAAGATTATTCTAGGAAGGACACCTGAACTGGCAGAGAGAAATAAACAAATGTAAAGTATAACCCATGAACCTGACAAAATTTTCTAGTCCTAAAATGTTAAACTTTGATGCTTTTCACATCAAAAGAGGGAAACACATAAAGAGGAGCATACCTAAACATACTCTGGAGAAATTTCTAAATTCCAAGGATAAAGAGAAGCTCTTACAAACTTCTTAGATGAAAACATTAGGAAGAATCTAGGACTTGAATTAAATTTCTTATGTGAAACATTAGATGCTGGAAGACGTTGCAATAATGTGTAAAGAATTCTGAGAGAAAAAGTCTTTGATCTTGGCCCCCTTGTTATTTCTATTTTAGGACAAAAGGCCACTGATTTCAAGTATAGGAAAATTTGGAATGTAGCCACTGTTGTAATCTCTCTGAAAATGTTATCTCACTAAGAATTCCAGTTAAATAAAAATAGGATCCAAACATCTCAGGAGAGTAGAAGACAAGATACAAAAGAAGCCCTTATAGAGACTTCCTGGCTCCAAAGCCCCATGAAAACATTCAGCATATGAAAAGATCCTGCTTGAGAGTTTAGAAATCTCAGTGCTTCGAGCTCAGAGCTCTCTAGAAGGAGTAGAGTGGGACAAATATTCACTATTGGGCCTAGAGAAAAAGCAAGGGCTTGGAGGAGCTTAGAGCAAAGACCAGAGACCCCCCATTCCTCCTGCTGTCCATGAGGGTCTAATGTAACTCAAGGGTGGGAGACGAAGGCGAATAATTAGAGCTGGCATTTTATTGAGGCAGAACAAATGCAAGAATAAAAGGGACCTTCAATAAGTGCGAATGTCATGAAACAGGAAAGCGCATGCGTACAGAACGGACACACAAACACAAGGCCTTCTGAGCATATCCAAAATGTCCCCCCAAATCTAACATTTATTATAGTAATTGAGAAAAAAAAAAGAGGAAAAATGTTTCAATGTCAGAAGCAAGTCATGTTTCAAAATTCACAATGGCTTTGATCTGGGTTTGGAATGCAAAGCAACTCTTAAAAAAAAAAAAAAGACATTCTTTCTTTAAAAAAAAAAAAAAAAAGGCCTTGTGGGAGTTTTAAAAATCACATAGAAAAAGAAAGCTTATAAAAATGAGGAGTTGAAGTATAAATAGAGTAAATCGCATAACTGAATACATCTTTGTTCCAAATATGATCCTGGTGATGGAATGACCTTCACAGTTAATTATACCCTTGTATCTCACAGGCTGTGGGGCTGTATATCATGTGTGGCTCACATGACTAATGTACTTCAGCTGGGCTTCTTTTCTCATGCATCACATGTACGCCGCATCAAATTTCCTGGCAAAAATGTTATTTCAAGGTAATGTGTATAATAAAAATGTTCTCTTGGTGTCACAACAATATTATTTCTCCTCTGACAGTATTGTTAGAATATCTACATTGATTAATACTTACCTGCCAATTCAAATAGGAACATATGTTGTGGATAAAAATAGTCGAGCATACCTTCTCACTCTTACAAAACATAAAGACTAAGTGAATTTACAGTGGAATTAACATAAAATGTCAAAAATATGACTGGAGAAGAGGAGCTGCTCTTAAGATTGTGCTTTTTCTCTTAGTGATTTTAATAATAATGTATTCCTCTTGCAGAAGGATATATTTTTTTTCCTATTTTTCATTGTGGTAAAGTGTACATAACATGAAATTTACCAGGTTAACCGATTTTAAGAGTCCCAATTTGGCAGCATTAAGTCCATTCACGCTGTGTGACCATCACCATCATCCATCTCCAGAATTTTCACATCTTCCCAAACTGAAATTGCACACCCATTAAACACCAACTCCCTATTTCCTCCTCCCTCTAGCGTCTGGCAGCCACCATTTTCCTTTTTGTTTCTATGAATTTGGCTACTCTCCATACCTCATGTTAAGTGGGAGATTGCCCTTAGTGTAATGTTTTCTTTCTTTTTTAAAAAAAATATTTATTTATTTATTTATTTATTTATTTATTTAACAGACAGAGATCACAAGTAGGCAGAGAGGCAGTCAGAGAGAGAGAGGGAGAAGCAGGCTCCCTGCTGAGCAGAGAGCCCAATGTGGGGCTCGATCCCAGGACCCTGGGATCATGACCTGAGCCGAAGGCAGAGGCTTAACCCACTGAGCCACCCAGGCGGCCCAGCATAATGTTTTCAAGGTTCATCTGTGTTGTAACACATGTCAGAATTTCCTTCCTTTTTAAGGCTGAATAATGTTCCATCATATGTATATACCACATTTTATTTATAGAAGTATATATTCTTCAAAATTATTTTTGCTGTTGAAACATTATATATTATTACTGCAATTATACTGATTATAATATATTGTGATAGCCTAAAATAGGAGCAACCATTATCAAGTACCTGTTATGTACCCATTTATTAAAATATACAATACCTCTAATCTTCTTCACAACACTAAAAATGGGACCCTACCCTCATTTTAAAGATGACTAAATTGAACATGGCAAATGTAGAGTGAAATTCATCCAGTGACTCCCAGAGGATGCAGAGGTGTTGGGATTTGAACCAGATGTGCTTAGCTCTGAAGCCTGGGCTCCCTGTCCTCTACCACCTGACTGCTTATATTGCAATCAAGGTACGTTGCATGATGTGTGGTGGAATGGTGCTGGACTGGCAGACATATAGTTTGGTACCCACCCTGCCATCGAGAGCCTGAGTGACCTTGGCCAAGTCATTTGGCCTCATGAAATTGCTTCATCTGCACAAAGGCAGAAACAACTATAGCGATGGTAATGGTAACACGGGCTAACATTTTTTTGAGTACTCACTTTATAGTAAATGCTGAGCTTGTCTTGTATTAGCGCTTTAATCCTCACAGAAGGACTACAAGGTAGATTTTTAAATTCCCTTCCTTTTATTTACACACAAGGAAGCTGAAACACACAGAGGTTAAGGCCCAAGGTCACACCACAGTAAGTAGCTTCAAACCTGAGCCAGTCTGGCTCCTAAACCTGCATTTTAACCACTACTCACTGCTGGGAAGTTGTTAAGAATTGAGATAAAGCATACAAATTGCTTAACTCAGTGTCTGACACACAGAAACCTCTCAAAAAATGCCAGTCATTATTTTTATGACCATGATTTACTTGCCATTTTTCTATATCTGGTTCTGAATGACTGCACCTGCTTTTCCTCTTTTTTTTTTTTTTCCTCTTAGAAATGTTTCAGGGGTGGGAGGGGAGACTGAGCATCCATCAGGAAATTACCTTCCTTCACCCTGGACCTGCTCTGGGAGAAAGCACAATATGTCAAAGACTTCGACACAGTCAGATCAGGACCAGGCCAAATGTGCACTCTTATTACTTAGGCTGAATTCAAATGAGGTAGAGATATGGTGCTTGAATGCTGCTAGGTATAATATAAACCCTCGAATTTTAAAAATCTCATTCTTTCCCATTTACCCTGAAGCTAAATCATCAATGCAAATGAGTTTCTGAGAAATTCACTGAAAATGGTGTGCTTCTCAGGAAAGTTGAAAGAGCAAGGGGATGACTAGAATAGGATATACGTCCTGCTAAAATATACAAGTTATTAGTTTTAAAATCCTAGATCCTTATTTATTTGGATTAAGGTTCCTAGCTGATATTATCGATGACTAGCAATAAATAATCATGGATTTTGATATCTGTAAATATATTAAAATCTTACTTATCTCTTAATAAGGAGGAGGTGAGCTAATATTTTCATGCACCCAGGTTAAGCCTTAACACCAGCCCTCACCTGTCCCCCATAACCCCGAGACCAGACTTGGCAGGCACACATATACCATTCAACACTTACTCACTGGGCAACCTGCTAAGTCATTTGGCTATGGAGAACACAAGGACCTGACCCCGAATTAATTCATAACTCATTACAACCATAAATGTGCTCATAATTAAACATGAATTAAAATGATCAGAATTGGAAGGTATTAGCAATTCTATAAGCTCTGTACTTTCTAGAGCTAAATCTTGTATTTAATTTAGTAGCAATTTTTTAAATTATGTATCACATATGAACTGGTAAGTATATAATAGTAAATAAAGTATCAGTCTTTTCTGTTATGAAATGTAACTCTAGAAGTAAAGGTAGGTTATTAAAGTCATAGGCTAAATCAATACTTCCCATCTCATCCCTAAAACATACCAAATGATGTCCATGTGCTTCTCCACTTAATGATTAGATTGTATGTTTTTCAAGAATTAGTTGCGTGCAGCAGCAAACCTGATTTAGTTGTACTTCTTATTGTAATTAGGTTAACTTAATGAAACTTCAATCAATCGATGAAATATGAGAGTAAGAGTATGCATGTTTCCATGAAAACTGTTTTAATGCTTTGAAATGATCTGATAAAGTCACGTTGCCAAATCTTGCTGCTCTATTAGGAGTCGAAAGCAACAACTGTAAAAGATTTCAGAGAAAACTATTCTAGAAAGATTATGCAAACCAAACTTGCATACACATATGGTTACAATAAACTGTGACCTGTACTGAGCATAACACAACGTAGATAGAGTTCAGGCCCGTAGGAGAAGTGACACAAATGAAATCAGAAAGTTTCAGACTACTCATGAAGAAGGAAAAGTGTCCTGAGCAAAAGGAGTAGTATGTCCAAAGGCTTGGCAGCAAAAGAAGATTTGAAAAAAGCTTAGTGTGACTGAAGGGCAAACATCAGAGAATGTGGTAAGGGGATGGAGTCTAGAAAAATTATCTGGGAACAGATCTCAAAGGTCTAATTAAGGAATTTGAAAATTCTAAGGACTCCTAAATCTAAGATCAGATTCTCTTTGCAAGATCACTTTGGCCTCAGAGCCAGATTTTAGGGAAGAGGGCAGGGCCCAAGACTGAAGGCAGGGAGGAAGCAAAGTGGCCTTGAACCTCTACAGTCTAGTCATGGGGGAGAGACGGAGGCAGTTATGCTTCTGTCTGGTTGCCAGAAGCAGAGGGAGGATTGAAGAGATCAAGAGAAATTTAGGAGGTAAACCTGGTGTGCAATCAGTGTATGGGCAAAGGAGAAGAAAAGTTAAAGCTGACTTTCAGATTTCTGACTGTTAACAGGGTAACGATGGCATTAAAAAAAAAAAAGAGGGAACAATGGGGGAAAGGCAGGTAGGGACGACAAGGTGATAGAGCCCATTCAGTTCTATCTCATTATGTAGAAAATGAAACTAATTTCTTTTTTTTTTTTAAGATTTTATTTATTTATTTGACAGACAGAGATTACAAGTAGGCAAGAGAGGCAGGCAGGGAGAGAGAGGAGGAAGCAGGCTCTCTGTGGAGCAGAGAGCCCGATGTGGGGCTCGATCCCAGGACCCTGGGATCATGACCTGAGCCAAAAGCAGAGGCTTTAACCCACTGAGCCACCCAGGCGCCCTGAAAAGGAAACTACTTTCTAAAGAGCAAAGTCTTTTACCTTAAGTACCAGAGTCATAAGTTGAATTCAGATCTTCTGACCATCACCACTTCCTGGCAAGCCCCCTTTCTCCCCATACAGTGTAAACACCATCCATAATTCTATCTAGGGTTTTAGTCCAGACAGATCATTACCAACCCCCCAGATGTGATTGTGGATGTTCTTTCATCCTTCTCTGTACCATATTTCATGTCTGCCCCCATAAACCCAAAAAACCTTGGCTTAGCATTGCATTGAACCTTACTGACTTAAGTTTCACACAGTAAAATCTTTTATCAATTTCAATGGAAATCTGACCCACAGGAAGATGAATGGAGCAGGCCTTCTGTGAAATAGGTTGAAAATAATTGCACGTCAGGCAGGTTTTGGAGAGGAGCCAGTGAAGTATTAAGTGAAAACGTGAAAGAGCAGACCCTCCACTGCTTAGAATTTGAAAGCTCAAACACTGGGGCAGGGAAATATTTTATTCTCATTCGAAGGGCATGTGATTTATTTCCACTGACTACTAATTGCCACAGAAAGGAAAGGAGTGGGTTTCCAAGAGGAATGCAACGAAGGTTACCTGGCTTGAAAAATAGTTCAGTGGCACTGATTTGAATTTACAGACTCTCCATTGAGCAGCATTGCACAACCAAAACAATTAGAACTAAATAAATGGGGACTTCCTGGAAACGTCTTTCTTCAAAGTCTTAGGCAGGAGAACATTAGTGAAAGAGGACAAATTTTAAGCCCTGAATAGAAAGGGAACTTCACTTGTAACGTCCTCACTGTATTCAATTTTCCTGTTGCAATTGTTCTACTGTGGAAACTGCAGAGTTTTGGCTTGATGAGAAATACTGGTTTTATCCACTTGTTTGGGACTCATTCAATGAGTATTTATGGAGTAGTCATTGTGCCAGGTATTATTCTAGATCAGTAATTCTCAACCAGCAATTTTGCTTCCCCCCCCCCCCACCCCTCCATCTCTCCCCTCCAGAGATATTTGTCAAAATCTGGAGTCATTTTTGGCTGTCATGGTTGGGGGATAGTAGAAGTGTGACTGGCATCTAGTGGGTAGTGGTGAGGGATGCTGCTAATATCCCACAATGCACTGGGCAGTGCCTTTCCAACAAAGAATTATCTAATCCAAAATATTAGTAGTGCCATTGTTGGGAAATTCTGTTCTAGATGCTGGCAATACAGCAGTGAAAAAAGAGAAAGCCCTCTGCTCTTGTGAAACTTCTATTTTAGTGGTGGGAGAGAAACAATAAACTGATTAATAAAGAAATATCTACCATGCCAGATAGTGATATGGCACCATGGAAGAAGATAAAGCAGGTCGTGGATAGTAGTTACTATTGTATGGTGATAAATCACAGAAGGGCTCATTAATAAGGTGATTTTTGAGCAGAATTCTTGATAGAAGTAAGACATGGTGTGGGAGTCGGAGAAGCATCATTGTCTTCTCTTAAAAAAAATCAGTTTGCTAATCCTACATGAATTTAGGGCAAACATAAATTTAGGGCAATTTGTGGACAAATTATCAGAATGTGATTGCTTTTCTCCCCTCTTTTTATCACCAAAAACTTTATACTAACCTAGATAGAGGAGTACACCATTCTTTTTTTTTTTTTTAAATAGATTTTAGACAAATGAGAAACAGGGTTGGCTTTCCTGAGGACCAACTTAAAACAGACTCTTTTAGTTCAATTTAATTATTACAGGCTATAGGTTCCAAATATCAAACACAACACATTGAGCCATGTGCAAGTGTATATGTATATACTATACACAAATGTGTAGTGTATGTGTACATAGGATATAGAGTGAGTATATGAACAGGCTCTTATTACACATGATGTAATCTGAAGACAAAAATCATAAGGGTTTAGCACAAGCATAAACGTGGAGGAGAGTATTTTGAAATAAGTCAAATGGTGGCCTGAGTGTTTTGTTTGGTGTAATTATTGTTGTCATTTTAAATGTGTACATACTTAGAGTAACATATAGCAAAAATGATATAAGGCTTAAGCTTTCCTGATAGGTTTATCCCAATCCAAAATCTTATTTCATTAATGATCCACTGAAAAAAATTAGTTACACTTATACGTTGATTATACTCTACATCTGAAAAATCAAATACATAAAAAACCTTATTTGCGACTTCAGTATAATGAAGCTTTGATTTTGTCAGGGAAGTATTGACTTTGTTTTTCAAGAATTCCTTCATTAAAAGAAATCTAATTGCCCATCTTAATTTAATATTGCACTCTATGCAGAAATGCTCAGAATAATGAAACAAAAGCACCCTGTGAGATTGTAACTGTAGTATTTTTTAAATACTTGGTTATGATTTGAATATTTTAAAACCTGTAGCACCATTGTAACATAACAGCAATCCTAAATGTCTCATTGGTGTGGCATTCGCAAACAAATCAAACTCTGGTCGGTACTCAACTATTTTTAAGTACATTATTTCTATTTTTAGATGTATAGACTGGTTAACAAAGAAAAGGAGCGAATCACTTCTTAGAATCTTTCATTTCCCCAGACCAAAAGTAATTTAATTTCCTTATCCGTATCTGCTTTTAAGCATGTATGATTGCATTCCAAGGAAGAACCTATAGGTCCTCATCATGAAGCAGATGTGATTTTCATATGCCCTTGCTAATGAAAGCAGGACTGTAAGGATAATCCAACAAAACAATATAGTAAAGAGGATTATGAGATGAGATAAACATTGGTTAATTTTGTCTGGCTTAAATATCGTCCAGGTTAAATCCATATCCAGGAGCCATGACCCTGACGTAAGTAAAGTGATCAGGACGTGGCTTCCAAGGACCCTATCGCAGGGAAGGCCTCCTGTCCCCATCCAGAAAGTCCACTGCACAACTGCTACGCCACCTACTTACTATTCTGTCTTTATTCATTGACACACTCATTTACTCAACAAATAGGATTGTTAAGTACTGGTCAGCCTTTTCTCGGGTCTTGAAGATACAAGTGTCCCTGTCCTTGAGAAGTTTGATCAAGTAAAAGAGACATTGGCGTGTAAACAGGGAATATGAGAGATGTAGAGAGAATGTGGTACATACATGTCTTTTATGTGTAATGACTCAGAGGAATTGGTTTGAAAAATGAGTAGGGCTTTATGAAGCAAACAGGGTGAGGGAGAGCACTCCAGGCTGAAGAAACAGTATGCAGCAAGGTATACCAGTGCAAAGAAAAACTGTCCACAGAGATGGGCATGAAAAGATGAGGTCAAGTTGTAAGGGAGGTCTTATATCCATTGTTATAAACTGGGATCTCCACCATTCATTATTTTTTAGTACATAACAGCAAAGTACCCTGTCCACTGTTTCTAAGTGTGCAGCTCAGCTGCATTAAGTTTACCACCCATCTGCAGAATTCTTTCATTTTCCCAATCTGAAACTCTGTACTCACTGACCACTAACCCCCCACTCTCCTGTTCCCCAGCGTCTGGCCACCACCATTTCACATTCTGCCTCTATGACTCTGACTACTCTAGGTACCTCATGTAAGTGGAATCATGCAATATTTTTTCTTGTGTGTCTGGCTTATTTCACTAAGCATCATGTCTTCAAGCTTCATTCATGTTGTAGCATGGTCATAATTTCATCTCCAGTTTTATTTTATTTTATTTCTTTTCAGTGTTCCAAAATTCATTGTTTATGCACCACACCCAGTGCTCCATGCAATATGTGCCCTCCATAATACCCACCACCATCCCCACTTTAAAAAAAAAAAATTATTCGAGAATGAGAGCTAGAGAGAGACTACACAAGTGGGGGGTGGGGCAGAGAGACAGGATGAAGTAGATTCCCCCCTGAGCAGGGAGCCCTGACACGGGATTTGATCCCAGGACCCTGAGATCATGACCTGAGTCCAACTGAGGTCTGAGTCCAACTGACTGAGCCACCCAGGCACCCCTCATACCCAGTTTTTTTGATCATGTGTCAAACTGTTTTGAATATGAATCTCTAATACATGTATAGTATTAAGGTATCATGTACATTACAAAGAATACTCAAAAACAAATATTTTCAAAAGATAATACTGAAAAATATACTTAGTTTTTATTTTTGTCATAATGGGTTGTCTTGAAAAACTCCTAGACTATCTGAACATGGAAAAGCATTGCGGACTGTTATGCTAGAGGAGCAGGATGGTTTGATGTCCCAACCCAGTTTTTCATCAAATGTCCTCATCCTGCTGTTTGCTCTGTTGTCAGTGATGAAGAGTAGCTTTCCAAAATGAAATAATTCAAATAATGAGATTTGTTTTCTTAGAGTGGAATATTCTAGTAAATCTAGACAGCATATACCTCATCACTGCAGTTGTGTATCTTTCTAACTTCCATCCACATATAATGTTTGATTGAAAAGCATAAAATAATGCAGCCACTGGAATACACTTGTTGGTCACTGTTTACCTCATGATTGTAGATGAATGTACTGGCCGAAATTAAGAGTCTCTTGATGTTTTTGAGTCTTGACCAAAATTTTATCAAAATCAGTCAATTCCTTAAAAATAAGACGCCTGGGTGGCTCAGTTGGTTGGGCAGCTGCCTTCGGCCCAGCGTCCTGGGATCGAGTCCCACTTCGGGCTCCTTGCTCGCCAGGGATCCTGCTTCTCCCTCTGTCTCTGCCTGTGCTTGCTCGCTCTTTCTCCCTCTCTCTCTGACAAATAAATTAAAAAAAAAACAAAACTTCATGTATATAATATCTTCTACACCACAATAGAATTTAAAAAAAAAAATCACAAAACAGGTACAAGTACTAAAAACTACGGTTAGGGGGCACCTGGGTGGCTCAGTGGGTTAAAGCCTCTGCCTTCGGCTCAGGCCATGATTCCAGGGTCCTGGAATCGAGCCCCACAGCTGGCTCTCTGCTCACCAAGGAGCCTGCTTCCCCCCTCTCTCTGCCTGCCTCTCTGCCTACTTGTGATCTCTATCAAATAAATAAATAAAACCTTTAAAAAAAATACTATGGTTAGAACAATGGAGACTACACAATGGTTGAAAAAACATATATGTTGGAGCCAAGAAAACCTCAGTGAAACTTGGTCTTCACCATTACTAGCTATGTGACCATGGGAACAGATGGCTAGATCTCTCTTAACCTTAGTGTTATCATCTATAAATACATGACAGTATCTGCTTTGTTTTGTGCTTTGAGGGGCTTTTGTTTTGTTGTATTTTGGACCCTGTTAGGATCCAATATTGTCAGAACATTATCAGGACAATACATTCTTTGCAAAGTTGTTTAGAATGTAAAATGACATAATGCACCTATGTGCCCAGTACACCTGCTCAGATGGTGTTAGTACCATCTTTTTCATTTATAAGTAAACCCTCAAACAGGGAAACTAGTTTTAATGCCTTATTCCTATGTAGTAGGACACTTTTTTTTTAAAGTATTCCATGACTCATTATTTGCATATAACACCCAGGGCTCATTGCAACACATGCCCTCCTTAATACCCATCACCAGGCCAACACACCCCCCACCCCTCACCTCTCTGAAACCTTCAGTTTGCTTCCTGGAGTCCATAGTCTCTCATGGTTTGTTTCCCACTCTGATTCCCCCCCTTCATTTTTCCCTTCCTTCTCCTAATGACCTCCATGCTATTCCTTAAGTTCCACAAATAAGTGAAGCTGTATGATAATTATCTTTCTGTGCTTGACTTATTGCACTCAGCGTGATCACCTCCAGTTCCATCCATGTTGATGCAAATGATGGGTATCCATCCTTTCTGATGGCTGAGGAATATTTAATCCCTTTGTCTGGAATGCGTATCACCCCCAAACCCCCAAACAATCCAAACTGGAATTCAAGATTCAGATTTCAATGTCTCTACTTTTGACATTTTAGAGAGGTGATAAAGCTCTTTCTCATCAAATTCTTATATTGCTTTATTGTATCTCTAATATAATAATAACCACTAATATAATAATAACCACTTAATATGAGATGGATGCTGTGAGGAGATGATCAGTTCCCCCCTTCAGGAGCAAAAGACTTCTTGCCCGAGCTGCAGGGTGAGCCCCTAGCAGACAGGCCCTCTTCAGGAACTGTTTCAGGTAAGACCATCTCCCAGGTCATACCTCCTTTCCAAGGTGCCCCAGCCACTTAAAAGGTTGATGTAGGGCCCAGGCTCTTCATATCACTGACAACAACTCTGAAGGATCATGTTATCTATAGGACTTGCCATTAGCGTTGGCTAAGGTTTCTGTTGAGACCGGATCAGAGTGCAACTGCTTCTCTCCCAACTCTGTGCCTTTCCCTTCTCTTCCCCAGGTAGGGGGGGGGGGTCATAGGAACGTAAGAAGCTCCTGCACCCTACTCCCCATTCCAGAACCTGCAACCCAGACCTTCAACCTGCAGCCACACACTTCAGCCACTTACCACATTTCTACAATTATTGGTTCATTGCCTGTTACTCAGTGGATGGGGTTTGCTTCTGATGTATTTCTATATTCTCAGGATTTAGTCAATATGTGGGCCATATGAACACCAAGCAAAAGCTGTTGAATAAATTCATTAAAACTGGGATCTCATTTCTTTGGCCAAGATATTATTCTTTTCTTGTTTCACTGGATTTATTTATAGTGTCTCTCCTTTTACAGTAAAAGAATTTAGAGCAACTAACCCAAAAGTTGACTACAATGAGGCAATAGGGAACTGGGAATGACAGAGTCATAAAGATGAATCTATCAATAATAAGGCTCAATATAGTTGTAATTAGTCACTTAATATTTTTTAGTCTTTGACCTGAGCTTCTATCATATACCAGGCACTGCTTAAGTGTTAAAATAAGACTAAATTTCTATCTCCAAAGAGAATTATATTCAAGTGGAGAAGAGGTGAAAATGGGATAGAGTAATTTTAGAGGGCAGTAGGTGGTACAAAGACCCCAGAAGGTCCTGAACACCTGGAAATAGCTGAAGGCAACTGGGAAATACCATATGCAGGAAGGGCTCTCCTTCTTCCCACTTTGTACTTAAAAACAAAGTATACACTTCTTGTGAGAAAGATGGCCTCCCACTATCAGGAAGAGAGCATTCTTACTACCAGAGATGGGGATTTGACATCAAGATGAGTCTGGACAAACCTCACTAAAAATCACCCTTATATTCCATGAGATCCCCCCACATATTTCCTGTTCACTTTCCCACCATTCCACACCCTTGGGCCAAGTCCTTTTCCCCTTTTCTCCTCATGTCTCCACAGCTTATTCCTTTTTGTTAAAAATGGTATCATTTTTGAGCACCTGGGTGGCTCAGTTGGTTAAGCATCTGCCTTCAGCTCAGGCATGATCCCTGGGTTCTGGGATTGAGTCCCGCATCAGGACCCTTGCTCATCGGGGAGCCTGCTTCTCTCTCTCCCTCTGCCTGCCATTCCCCTTGCTTGTGCTCTCTCTCTTTCACTCTCTCTCTCTCTTGCTGTCCATCAAATAAATTAAAAAAAGAAAACAACCTTTTTAAAAAGTGCTATATCACCATGGGTCTAACTGCTTCTTTGGGATTTTCACTTCTTTCTATGACGTCTTCCATGCCATGTAAACCTTTTAACATCAGATAAAATCTATATGCTTTTTTCCTGTTAATCTTTCATTAGTTCACCTCACAGGTCCCAGACACGGAAGCTAAGAGGATAAAGGAAATGTCTTTCCTTCCCTATACCTCTTTGGGTAGGATGGTCCGAGAAGGACTGTCCCAGAAGGAGAGTAGAGGCCTCGATAATGAGAATCCAATCCTTGCTGAGATTTGAGGGAAGAAACTTTTAGGCAAAGAAAACAGCTATTCTCAAGGCCAGGCATTCTGTACAAATTGGATGCTAAGCTCCAGGAAGCTAAATACAGAAAATTGCTTGTTTTTCTCTGGGAGAGAGACATGTTCTAATTGTTGTTGTTGTTTTTTTTCTAATTCTTAAGAGGTGCCAAAGTTTTTCCTTGAATAAGACTGGATGGCACTGAGAGAAGTAAACAATGTCTTCATCAACTATTTCACAACAAAGATAGAAGCAGAAATCTGTGACAGCTTTTTGTAGTGATACTGAGGGCCTCACATTAAGAAGCATTCAGGAAAGACAATTCTGTGAGGGGCTGCAGTGACTCAGAGTTCTCACATCAGTAGCTTGATGATATGACCTTTAAGTCTTCTTTGAGTCGGAACTGGATGTCAGACAGTCAAGATTACATTCTCCATTGAGGGCCTCAGCACAGGTATCCTAGAGTGTTCCCTTCTCCTCTGATTCATTAATCAAGAAAGCAATTGTTCAGAACAACCCAAGACAAAGGCTTTTAATCATGACACTATTCTCCTGCTGCAGTTAAGATCCCCAATTTAGGTTGACTTCATAGAATTCTGTGGAAATATCACCTACCAGATAATGAGCTGCTTGTTCCCAGTACATACTTCCTTTTTCTTTCATTTGCTCATGCACACACCCCCACCCCACTACCACCCACCCCATCCCCATTGCTGTAGGGTTCTCAGGGTTTGGGTTGTATATTAGTTTTTGAGATGCAAATAAATAAGTGACGGCAAGTGTAAAATTAAAGAAAGAGGGTCAAGATAATCAAAGAAGAGGAAAATGGAGATCACCAAGCTGTTACTATAGCTATATTACTATAGGGCAGTTGCTTAACCTTACTTTATAGTTTGTTTCCTGACAATTAAACAAAAAGAGCATTTATTAAACAACGACACTCTTGCAAGGGAGTGTCACAATAATTCCAAAGAAAGGATATGTATTCCAAAGTGAAAAATTTAATAGGTCGCCGGCTTTGGCATCGTAGCAGAGGAATGTCACCACTTTACAAAACATGTACCACAATCCTCAAATTGCTTTGACTTCTTGTTACTAATAAGCCATCTAGATGATGGGGCTCCTGTGTGGCTCAGTCGTTAAGTGTCTGCCTTGGGCTCAGGTCATGATCCCAGAGTCCTGGGATTGAGCTCCATTTCTCCCTCTGCCTTCCATGCCCCCTTCTTGTGTTCCCTCTTTTGCTATCTCTTTTTCTGTCAAATAAACAAAATCTTTAAAAAACAAACAAAATAACAAAAAACCATCCAAATGAATACCTACAAATTCAATGAATTAGATGTATCCTATATGCAAGTACTGAAAGATCTGAGTTCTGATCCAAGCTCTACTACCTGAAGGAGTTTAGGATATGACACCCCAAAATATGCTGCTTTGGTATATTGTTGATTTGGAGCTGAAAGCACTTGATAAACAGCAAGTTCAGGAAGAGGCTTTCTCTACACTCCCTCTACCTGCCTAAAGATCCTCCAAAAGGAACTCAGTTGTCATAATCCTCTCCTCAAGAGTTTCATCAACTGGGGAACACTGACTCTTACCACAGGAGAAAGAACTAGAAGCTGACACCACACCCAGATAAGCTTTGTGAGGTCTCCATCTGTTCTTCTCAGGACCCAGTCATTTTCCTAAAATGATGTACTCTCCCCTACATTCCCCATTCCCATCCACACTATGCTGCTATAAAACTCTCAAATCTCACCATTTGAGGGGATATGCACTCTTTTTTTCCCTGTGACACCACCCAGCAGGTAATATTTAAAATTAACACACTTGTACACCTTTTCTCCTATTGATCTGCCTATTGTCAGTTTATTTCATAGGCCCAGCTATTGAACCCAGGTGGGTAGAAGGAAGGAAGTCTTTCCCCCGCCACACACCCCTATTTTTCCAACTGTGAGGCCAGAACTGAAAAGGTGCTGGGATTAAATAATAATGAGTGAAAGTCCCCAGGCCAGCACAGTTACAAGCAGATGACAGTCGCTTCTCTCTGCCTTTCCTTCCCTCTAGCTCTTCACCTAGTATAGAATAAAGGCCTGTCTGAAACAGAGCTTACAACCAAAAGCCACTCATAAGCAGCCTCCCTTGAGTGTACAAATGGAGGCCAACACATGTCTACGTATTTAACAGGTGTGTAAAGCGGGCAAACCGTTGAATAAAATGTGTTATAGCTTCCTATGTTAATAAATATACCTTCATAATTATCTGGAAGGCCAAGGTCAAATTTAGATTTTTCAGATCCCTCAGAGTTTCATGCCAAAATCCAGTAGGAGGTCCTGGGGCACACTCGCCCTTCCCAAGTCCTGAGGCCTGTATCCCTCTTCCTTTCTCAGCCCTCTCCCTTCCACAAGGGGCCAGGCAGGCATTCTGTGAATACCCTAGCT
Source organism: Mellivora capensis (assembly GCA_004024625.1). NCBI lineage: Eukaryota > Metazoa > Chordata > Mammalia > Carnivora > Mustelidae > Mellivora > Mellivora capensis. The sequence continues at coordinate 30,056 of PISX010015148.1, read as the reverse complement.
CGATCAAGCTCCAGACACACCTTCATGATCAACTGCCCTCACAGGCCCAAGGGTGTGTACACGAACAACCACAGTCTGCTCCAAGGAAGGTGGGATGGGAAGGGGTCCCAGCAGGCCTTGGAGCCAGTATTCATGCCTGTTGAACAGAAAGTTCCATGGTCCCAAGTACCCAAAACTTGGTCTAAAAATAAAGGGAAAGGTCTCGGTAATCAGTAGCTTTGGCCCCATGGACTCCTCACCTTCTTGGTGGAAAGAGGGCCCCAGAGAGACACTTGAAGGCACAACCTGATGCCAGGTCTTGCCTGGTTCTATGGATGATATTGCTTAGAAGTTCAGCAGTTCTTGCAATAATTTCACCCTTCCCAGGAAATCAATAACCACAAAAGTACTGAAGTTAACATGGTTATGTCAAGAAAAGGTACTTCTACAAAAAGAGGGTTTTTTTTTTCCTTTCCTGTATCTACAGAAACAAATACGAATGTAGCTTAAATCTTAGCCATCTTTCCCCAACTCCATCATTATTTTAAGGTGCAGTTCTATTCTTGCTTCATACATCTGAGTTCCCTCTTTCTCTCCCTCTCCCTCCTCCTCTCTCCTTCCTTCCTTTCTTCCATTCCTCCCTCCCTCCCTTTTGATTTCTCATTTCTTGTTTTGATAAACTCACAATTTTTGTGGACAAAAAAATGCAATTAGAAACTGGATTTGCTACCTTTACGAAAGTTATAGCTAGTGTCCCCTAAGTAGAACACAGGAATAAATTTTTTATTACAATGTGATTGTAATGGAACAGTTCCAACTTCTTGATTCCTGGAATTCACCCTTTACTTAATTAAAATAATTCTTCCCCAAACTGTAAAATACCTTTACTAAAAAAGAAGGAACGTACTATATCATGCTTTTTATTTGGCTTCTATGCATGTGATGAGACAGAAATTGCTTAGATTTATAAGTGTCTTGACTTTGATAAAGATTTACCCTTCAAACTATGAAAAACACCTTATTTACACTGGTGTTTCATTACTGACCCAAGTATTTCCCACTTCACTAAAAGGCATACGGAGGCATGTAAAAAAGGACCTACTTAATACTCAGAGGACAGGAGGAGCACAAAGGGCTTGCAGCACTAGGAGAGAAATGTGCCCAGACAGACAGCTGCACAATTAGTTTTCTTCTACCCTTCACTAGACCAGATCACCAAATCTTCCAGTGTTAACTGCCCTCCTGATCATGTACAGATTGGTCTGTATCCTTAAAAATCATTACAAATTAAGTGTTCCCATTATCTTACCACATCTAACTTATTATTGAGCCATTTGTCTTCACCCTGCAATATATGTTATTCTGTATTACGTTCTTGTGGTAGGTTGGTTCCTTATCATCACCAGAGTAAGAACACTTTAGATTTTAATAAAAAACAACCAAGCAAACCCTTCTTAATATGAATAACAGTCTTTGCAAAAAGGAAGGAAGGAAGGAATGGAGGAAGAAAGGAAGGAAGGAAGGGAAAAGAAAATACCATGAACCTATTATGAATTGGAGATGTGGATTGGACTAGTGTTATTAACAACAGTAATGGCATTTTACCCACCCACTCTCACTCTTTCACCTGATACTTGACAAGTAAAAGTACAACTTGCTTATACTTCTTATAAGTTATAACTAACCATGTTTGGTTATGGCTATATAGAATAGTATGGTCATATAGAATAAAAGTAACTGATCCACTTTCTTAGCCTGTTTGGGCTGCTAAAACAAAAGTACCATAGAGTGGGTGGCTTAAACAACAAATATTTATTTCTCGTAGCTCTTCCAAGTGCAGGGCAGATCCAGTGTCCAGTAAGGGCCCCCTTCCTAGATGATACATGGCTGTCTTTTCAGATCTTCACATGGCAGAGAGCAGAGAGAGAGGGAGCAAGGTCTCTCATGCCTGTTCTTATAAGGTATTAACCCCATTCAGTGGGGTTTCACTCTCCTGACCTGATTATCTCCCTGAAACCCCACCTCCAAATAACATCATATTGAGGATTAGCCTTTAACATGTAATTCTGGAGGGGACATAAATAGTTATCCAATATCACCCACACTGAGAGGAGACCTGTAATAATACAGGAATGTCAACCATGTAGGGTTTTCAGAAAAGGCCACCGAATGTTAATCAATAAACTTTTTATAAAAGTTTTAATCATTACAGAAAAATCTGTCAAGTACACATACACAACTATATTCACATACTGTAGACAATCTGCATACATACAGACACACTTGTACATAACTTTTAAATGAGGTGTATTTCAAACGTAGAGTTCACACATATAATCATACACAAAATCATTTCCCAAGGAAAAGAGTGTTAATAAATCAGCTAGTGAGTTTCTCCTGCCTTGATCACTCTCCATGACTCCCGGGAAAACGGTAATGAGGAGTGGAGCTAGCTGGGAGGCTAAGGTGATGCCACTCTTGTGATGAATGGAAGAAGAGGAATGAGCTGAAGTAGGGTCTGCTGTGCTGTAAAAGGTAGAGTCAGGAATGAAATAGGCTTCCACTAAGTATTTGTTATCTAGACAATTCTGTACATTTTCATCCCTAATATGTTCATTTCTTTTTTACTGAAGAGTCATCTTTATTAATGGACACATGTATCCTCACGTTAAAAGATACAAGGGTGATTAATTCAGGCTCTGATGCCTTTGCTCACAGATTCCCTACCTGGACCAGCTCATGCAAGTCATTCATTCAACTTGAAAGATACTGAGTCCTTGTGGTGTGCAGGGCATGATTCTAAGTGTAGAGATGGATCATTTACCAAGACAGATAGGGTCTCTTTCATGGAATGGGAGATGAAAGATGAGAGAGGAAGTGGGAGTCAGTAATAGGCAGTAAACAAGGAAACAAACTTCGTAATTTCAGAGATGATAAATACAATGAAGAAGTGAAAACAGGCTTCTCTCCCCATTCTGCTTTCCTCCTGGTGTCTACCTTATCAACTCTTAACAGCAATGTTTTCCAACAACCTCCTCTGTCCAAACCTGAACAGACCATTTCCTCCTTTTACGGACCCACTGATGCCACCTGTACTCTCTCATGCCACTTTATTGCATTTGTTCACCAGTCTTATCTTTCCCAATGAGACTTTAAGCCCCTTTAGAGTAAAGGTCAGACACTTTTTTTTTTTCTTAATGATTTTGTAGTTGTAATCCCTGGCACATATTCTGGTTTTGCTCACCACATAATATACTCAATAAATGCTAATTAACTGCACAAATCTGTTGAAGGAATACAGGAGCCATTAAGAGTAGCCTAGCGACGTGGATGGAACTAGAGGGTATCATGCTTAGTGAAATAAGTCAATTGGAGAAAGACAACTATCATATGATCTCCCCGATATGAGGAAGTGGAGATGCAACATGGGGGGTTTTGGGGTAGGAAAAGAAGAAAAGAAACAAGATAGGATTGGGAGGGAGACAAACCATAAGTGACTCTTAATCTCACAAAACAAACTGAGGGTTGCTGGGGGGAGGAGGGGAAAGGAGGGGAGGGGGGGTAATGGACATTGGGGAGGGTATGTGCTGTGGTGAGTGCTCTGAAGTGTGTAAACCTGACAATTCACAGACATGTACCCCTGGGGATAAAAATACATTATATGTTTATAAAAAATTAAAAATAAAAAAAGAGTAACCTAGCAAAGGACTATTATTGCAAAATTTGAGGCTTAATGACTATGTTGTGATCACAACCTTCTACAGAGATTTTATGATAATCTCATTAGAACCATGTTCTTTTTTTAAAAAAAGATTTATTTATTTGAGAGAGAGCGAGAAAGAGTGCACACACATGCACCTGAGTGGGGGTGGGGGTACAGAGGGAAAGAATCTTTAGCAGACTCCCTGTTGAGCGAGGAGCCCAATGTGGGGCTTGATCTCATGACCCTGAGACCATGACCTGACCCAAAACCAAAAGTTGGAGGCTTAACTGACTGAGCCACCCAAGTGCCCCTAGAACCATGTTCTCTTGTTTAGTCTAGTAGCTTTTCTTACCCAGTGTGCCATTTTTAGAGAAATTACAATTTAGGATTCACATTACTAAAGTGATGTCAGCCAGAAAGTAGACTGTGTAGTATGAGTTAAGAGGTGAGCTCAGGAGCACCAAAGAAAGGTCACAGATTTCCTAGAATCCAGAGAATTTGCTCAAAGAGACAGAGCAGTGAACCATATTACTCAATAGCAACACAGCACTGAAGGATTCTGGCTAAGTAATCTAAGGCCTCTTTGCAGCATTGAAAAGCATGTTGAAAAGCATGAAAAGCACAGTTGCTTTGGGCCATCCATCAGAGGGCTCTAACCAGCTCCGATCTTTATTCAATGCCTCCCAGGGAACTACCGGTTCCAAGGTAGGCAGAGGAAAAACTCTTGGCATTGCAATTAAACAAAACAAAACAAAACAAACAAACAAAAAACTTCTTAAGGTGATTTAGGATCCACCTGCATGATAATGGGTATAATGCAGACCAGAGTGCAAACCCAATAGAACTGTGCTTCGAATGGTAATGAGAAAATGTTTTCTACTGAAGCCAAAGCAATTACAGAAGAGTCTTACTAAAAGCTCTATTAGGCGTTACATATCAGACTAGATTTTATTAAGAGTTACAGTTACTTATCAGGAGCCAACCTATCTTTACAGCTCTCATGTGCTTCTCTCCACTTCCTGATGATTTGTCTCCTACACAAACAATTCTAAGAACATGGGTTAACTCCTGAGTCTCTTCTTCTAGCTTCAAAGACAGGATCCAGCAAGGCAGAGGGAAACCACAAAGCCAATGGAGTACATAAGCAGCAACCTGAGGTCTTCTGCAAAGTAACCAACAAACATCTGCTGTCTTTTGTGGTCACAGATGTATTTATTATTTTTTTTAACTAAGATTAGGAAGTGAATAGCAAAAAGCATTTTCCATTTTTATTTTGCTAATGGAAAATCTGGACCAAAAAGTTGCTGAATTAGTGAATCTCAGACAGAATAAACATGTTATTAGAGATAAAGCCATGGGCTTTTACTGAATTTGTTTATGTGGTCTCTTCATCAAAGACAGAAAAAGAGTTGAAATAGATCAGTAAATCAGTAAATTTGATTAATAGAACAAAGTCTTATTCTATCATTATTCTTCCCATTATTCCTAAAAAAAAAAAAACTCTTTGTTGAGCACACACCATATTTAAGCCAATATGCCAGGTGTTTCACGTTAATTATCTGATTTCATTATCCCAGCAGCACTATGTGGTAAGTATCATTGTTCCACTTTCACAGTTAGGGAAACTGAGGCTCAGAAATTAGAAGTAATTTGCTCAAAATCTTATAGGTTATAAATTAAGATACAGAACTGCAAGACAAATGTGTATGACTTTAAAATTTGAAATCTTGCCAACATATCCATTGCCTTGAGAAAAATTAATTTCAAAGATCGAACAATACCCCCCTCCCCTTTTAAAAAAAGTCCTTTAAGGATAAGACTTGACTGTATTTTAACCCTGAGCCATCAGGATTTTCTTTTTAAAGCATTAATTCACAGTAGTTATCTTTAAAGATTTCATTTAATGCATTTAATTTATTTAATTAATTTGTATAATGAAGTCTGAGCATTTTTTTCTTTTTTTCTTTTCTTTTCCTTTTTTTTTTCCTTTTTGGAAAGAGACCTACTAATTTCAAGTGTGTTCTATTGGTCTTTCTAGCCTCATCATAAATTGTCCATCCAGAATAAGAGCCCATGGTGGAATTATAAAAGCTCAAACACACAGTGCACTCAGAGTGGGAGTGACAGGTTCTGGGGATCATATAACAGGTGCTGCAGTGGATACTTAAAACATTGCACAATCAACAACAAAATGAAGTTTACTCAAACAAGTGACCTCCAAGAGAAAGGGAGGAAAAGAGAGGGTGGATGGGAAGGGCTAGACACTTGGGGCCTTAAACTGGACGTTTTATAAAAATTGTTATTATGTCCAACACTCTTATGATCATCACAAAAGAAACCGAAGTTATTTCCTCAAAAGTAATTCAATCTAAGCATGTTAAACATCCCTTACCATATTTGGAAGCCATTCGATTCAATCTAAAGGAATGAACACCTATGTGATCTTCAACAAATCCTATTATACCAATCCAATGACTAACATTCCTCTTTTTCACAGACATGACTGCAGTCTCATGCCCCTTTTTAAGATAACCACAATCACAGTGCAGTACAATTACCTAGATAGGCCTCATGGTGTGACATCCCACACCTATCTATTGAGAGAAACTACCTATTGTCGGTTTCTAAATCATTTGCTTTCTAGAGCTTCCCAGTTGTTAAATTGCCTGGAGAAGGGAGAAGGAAGGGAGGAGGACAGCAGAAAAAAAAATATTAATCTCACCAGGAAAAAAAAATATATTCAGAATAATTCAGAACTGATTCACTAACTATTGAAGCACATAATAGATTTTTTCCTATAATTTATGAGTGACATTTATTTTCATTTTTCTTATTTTTAAAAAAATTTTCCCATTTGCTTTATTTCCCTCCTTCCAGAGAAGATAATATTCGATTTTTCTCCTTTGCCTTAAGTGATCTCTTTGCCTATGTAAGAGTAGGAGAACAGAGCTGGGATGCAATACCCTAGGACGATTGATCTGTGTTGGTTACCTTGAAGTTTCTGGTTGTATTCGGTCCTGTCAGACTGGCTCCTCCTCAAGGTACCAGAGTGGTCCCCAGAAACACTGCTGTCAACCACTGTGTCAGTCTTCCTTCTCTCCAGCATATAGAGCCTGGGCCTCAAGAAGGTCAGATTCTTCTTCTTGGTGCCCATGTTCTCTTTCCCAGTGACTTCTTTTGGCTCCATCTGAGGCAAAGACAAGCTCTGGAGACTTGTAGGCAATGGCTGTTTGTTGCAGTGCCTCGGGGTCAGAGTTGAAGCCACCAGAGTGACGAGTTTAACTGCCCCCTTCTTACTAAACGGCTTCACTCCGGGGTTACCTGGCTGTGACTGCCACCTGTACGGAGTCCCAGAGCTCCACCCCTATGAGGTCATTCTTTTTTATACCTAGAATCCAGCAGGGAAGCTGCCACCTGTTACCTGAGAGACCTGAAGCACAGAGCTAGGCAAAGCAGGGACTGCTTTGTCACATGTACGGGAGCAAACAAAAATCCCATTGTGTGCCACGGGGAGGCTGGGGGTTGGGGGAAAAGGGAAGAACAAGGTGGGGCAGGGCAGAAGGGCAGCACCTGGGAGTATAACCTGCGGCTTGTGGGTTTAATGTGTGCCTGTGGGTGTGGACAGATGCACTGGGACACTGCGCTGTGGTTCGCTGGCTGGAGGCACACAGGGGCTTGGGTGGGACTTACAGCTAGAGTCACCCAAGTGTGACCCACAGAGTTAGTGTGGGGCAATTCAAATTCACATTAGCATCAAAACAGTGGGTACAGAATCATTTTTAAGGATTACCGTGCGCACTCAAAAGTCGTGCTTCTGCCTCAACGAACGTTCTGAAATAATTTACTAACGATGTATTTGCCAAACCTTGCTCCACATTCTTGAGGAAACAAGCATTCGTATCTGAGAGGCATCTGGCAGCAGGCACTAGAGGAGGAGGACATGTCCACAGAACCCTGGGGTCTTTTGATGTCTCCCGTCCACGCGTGACCCTTGCCTGAAATTCACCCTTTTATGCTCTGAACCCTGTTCTTCTCTGTTCTGCTGCTTAGGGGGGGTGGGGGGAAGCATGGTGACATCAGGGTGTGATTTCTGTAAGATCTTTTCCTTTTTCCCTTTTCACAGATGGAGTGCCAGTAAATGGTAGCTCACCTTGGGAAAAGAAGGGAAGGAAAAAACGTTTGAAACTAAAGAGACATGTGGAAAGCGGAAAGGACAGGGACAGGGATTGGGAGGGAGGAACGCAAATACTGATGGGCCTTTCATTAATTTTTTGAAGTTGTTTTTCCTTGGAGTTACTGAGATTTCTCAAGGGGGAAATTTGTAGAAGCTCTGGGAATGTGCTGAGTGTTTCGTCTGCCCTTGTTAAAGAAAAGAGAGACTCTCAGAGGAAAGTAAATTCTCTTTTAGAGACTGCCAAAATTCAGCTTTGCACGGCCCCTTCTGAATCGTGGCTAGATCTTGTTAGACAAGGTTTATAAATGAGGGGAAAAAAGGTAAAAACCATTTTCCAATCCCAAGATGTGTGGGCTGAATATAATTTGCATAATTACCTTAAAAGATAAATGACAGATCTTCACCCACTGTAGAGACATCTATATATAGCTTGGCATATTGAATAGTTTTTATTTAATATAATTGATAGTCTTTTTTTTTAATAAGCCCTCTCAAGCACATTTAATAAATACTCTAAAAGGCATACTCTCTACTAAGATGTAAAACGAGTTTCTTGATTCCTATTAAAAAGTCTCACTTGTATTCTAACATTATATATACATATATGCATATAATATGTGTACATTCACCTGGTAACTAACAGATACATGCTATTCAGGTGTAGTATTACTGAAAACATGAACCATCAAAACTGTAGAACTTATGGGAAGTATGGGGTTGAGGACACGGAACTCCAAAACTTTGTCAGTGACTCACAAAAACCAGATAGAAAACTATTAAAAAAAAAAAAAAGGTCACACAGTTTTACATATGATATGTGGTTAGGAAATACATAGATAGTATAATAAATATGGCACTTAATACTGAAACAGAACTGAAGGAGACCTGTGGAAGTGGGCTTTAGAAGGGTCACGGTCTATGGGTCAGGAAGGAAGCTACTTGTGAAATCAGATGGAAAGGGACACCAGCAGATGCAGTGGAGCACGGCTCACAGCCCAGGCAGCGAACTGAGTGAGGTCATTGGTAATTTTGAGGGGTGTCTGTGGATGAATTTTGTGTTTTCCTTTGTGGCTCAGGGCACCTGGGTACAGTTTTCTGCATTCACCTAATGTTTCAAGGGGTGGAAATCACACATCAGCAAAAGTGAGACCGTGTTATGCCCAAACAGTTCCCCAATGTATCAGTCTTGTTGGAACCAACTTGTGTTTTCCTCACAAGCATTATAGCAGAACTGACTGTACTAGCTCTATTGTATTTTGAAATTTTGTCAATTGAAAAAATATACAATATTGCTACTATGGATTCGGTAGTAAATATATATTGTTTTTTTAATAAAAGTTTCTATGTCAACTTTAAAAATAATACTGCCTTTTAATCAGTCAACCAATGAAGCAGACAATGTGAGTTGCTTTAATTTTCATCCTAACACATTCTACCCTCGTGGCATGCAGAATTAGGCGTGGCCAATCATAATGATAACTTTGTTTCCTATTTTTCCAGGCTCTCTTGCTGCTAGAGTTGGCCATATATTCCCAGGCCTGGCAAATGAGACTTCAGGGGCAGTCTGCTGGAACAGAGGACAGTGTGTTGATTCTGGGGAAGCTTTTGGTTCTCAGAGGCGTCACAGCTGGCTTCAACCTTCCGCTTTCGTCTAAACTTGATCTCACAGTGCAGTTGCAACCACCCTGTGTCCATGAGAAAAGACCAAAAGAACTATGAGCTTTGATACCACTGAGCTACTGAACCAACACTAGCAGCCAACTCCCTGTAGACTTCTTGCTATGAGCGTAACATAAAACTCTCTTCCTCAAACATTCTTAGTTGAATTTTTGTTGGGAATACATTTCTAATGGATGCGACAGACATACAGTGTTTGATTGTCTGCGTATAGATTCATAGTTCTCCTGCTTATCTCTGCATGTTTTAAGCCAATGTGTTTAGAAGCTTTAACAGGAAACCTAATTTGGTTTTTCTGGCAATGAGTGAAGACAGGTTAGGGAGATTCTGAGTGTTGCATCACTAGAACATTTTGCTAGAATGTGAGTGAGACTAGAAGACAAGGACCCTGACTTGTCTGAGTTTTATACTTTAAGGCAGAGGTAAAAAGTATTTCAATGCAAGTATTTCATATTATGTAAAAGAATAAAATATTGATATTAAGACATTTAAATTAACCTTTAACCAACTGAGCCACCTAGGCATCCCATGATACTTAAATTAATTTTATTGGAAGTAAAGAACAAGTAGTTCCTGGTTCATTATTTTAAAAAAGCACTGGACAGTGAATTCAAGACTCAGTTTTAGTTTTGGCTATGACATAAATCATCTTGACATTACAAATGTCATAATCTCTCCAGGTTCCAATTTCTTCATCTATAAAATGTAAGGATGAGGTAGCCATTATGCTGCTCACTAAATATTTTCAGTTTTCCCTTTAGGCACGTGGGACTATTGCACTGCCTTGCACTCTTGTAATTTACATGTGGTCATGGAACTTGCTTTGGCCAAAGAAACTGACTAAAAGTGATATATGTCACTTCTGGGAAAGTGCTAAGAACCAATGTGTGATTGGCTATAGGTCTCTTGCCCTCATTTATGATGATGGGCAAGAGTCCAGGCAGTGGCTGCTCTATCAGGATGAGTCCTGGGATGAGGATGGCTTAGAGCAGAGCCCCCCAAACATCCCATAATGATTGTGTAGTTTGAACATGAAAGAATTCTTTGCTGCTTTAAGCCACTGGGATTTCAGGCTTTTTAAAAAACTACATCAGCATAACCTAGACTATTCTTATTGCTGTAGGGTGTAGATTAAATGATACACACATCTTGTTCAGGTCCAGCATTATGAGATTTCTAGATTCTAATCCCGGGGCGCTATCAGGTTAGAAAAGTCCCAATTCCAAAACAGAAATAATATCTCTTGAATAATGTGATGAATAAACTGGATTGAAGGAAGGAAAGGAATTTATTATAAGTTAGGAATTCATTGTAGGAGTCCAGGTGAGAGATACTTGGATTAGGGTAGTGGTGGTTAGAGATGGAGAAAATTTGATGAATTCAAGTACATTTTTAAAGTTGAACTAATAGAATTTGTATGTGAGGTAGAATTTGATTGAGGTAGATGAGTAAAAAGAGGAGTGAAGTTAAATTCCGGGTTTTAAGATTAAATAAGTGGGAGGATATTGGTGCATATCCAATTACTTGCTGTTCTAGTTATTGATTGCTGAATAACAAATCACCCCTACAACTTAGTTGCTTAAAGCAATGATTATCACTGTGGTAGCTCTCACAGTTCAGCGAAGGGCTGAAGGACTTCAGCGAAGCAGTTCTGACTCAGGTCTCTCATGTGGTTGGAGGTCAATGTGAGCTAAAGCTAAGACGGTGGGCAGGTAAAAGAGTGAAGGATGACCAGGCATCTGTCTCATTTCATGTACTCTCGAGGCCTCTTTGGTTGCTCCATGTGGGCTAGTTTGGGCCTCCGTCACAGCATGGCCGCCTCAGGGAAGTCAGACAGCTGACATCATGGCTCAGGGTTACAAAGGGGAGTATCTCAAAGGAACCACAAAGAAACCACAGCCTCTTTGACCAATCTTATGAAGTCACAGAGCATCACTTCCACCAGAGTCTCAAAGCCTACCCAGACTGAAGGGAAAGGAACATTGACCCCGCCTTTGCCATGGAAGGAGTATCAAAGTGACATTGTAGGGAGAGCTTACAGGATGGGAGAAATTGTTGTGGCTATCTATGGAAACAGCAATGTGACCCAGTACATACTCCATATTCTCTTCCCTTTTAGGATTGACTTTGTTTAAGCTATTTCTTTTACTTGGAATAGTCCTCCCCATCCTGTAAAATCTTACTCATCCTTCAAGACCCAGCTTAAATGTTCCCTCCTCCAAGACACTTCCCTTCTGTCCTTGAGAGCAATCATTCTCACCCATCTCTGAGACCACAGAGCCACATACCTCTATCCTAACAAAAGGAGCCCTGTAGATTCTGTGACTCATTAGATTATGATATATTCAAGATATCTGCCTTTGAAATCCTCATGCCTAGCAATACAAAATCAATAAATGTTTGCTGTTGTGGGGCTCAGACATGGCAGGTTAAGGTCTTGTGTAGCCTACTAATTTATGGGGAGAGGCTGAGTTGCAACTTAATGGTATTGTTTTTCCTCTCTCTCTGATTAGTATCTCCTTTCCTGGGAAAGGAGACCATAGATCTGGAAACAAAAGAGAAAATCAGAGAATATTACTTCCTCAAAGATGAGATCATTAATGCCTGTGTGAGATGACCATAAAGCCAGCTTTGAGAGCTCCCTATTCAACTGCAAATTGTTCATCGTGGCCCTGTTATCTTGTAGCTGTGTTTTTATATTCTCTGCTTTGCTTCCTGAAAGCAACAATTTCTGTTAATGCACTGACCAAGCAGCAGCATAATAATCCTGTCAGCAAACAATGGATGGGAGCTGAGGTTTGGAAGGAGGTAAACCTAATGTTTTTATCCTCTTGATTGAAGTAATTTTAGCAATGACATATGATGTTTTCTGGGTCTTTGTCTCAGCTGTAATGAATCATCCATTGCAAGATTTTCAAGGTTGTCAGGGGGTGGGGTGGGGGTTTATCTCAGGAAGGGGAAGAATCTTTGTAAGTGCATGGGATAGCCTGACTATGATCAAAACCAGCTACATAAGCAAGCAAAGGGGCCACTAGAATCTTTGAAAACCATCTATTTCATGATGCTAGTATCTAAGTCAGAGCATTGGATTCAATTCCTACTAGTTCATGATCTTCCAGAACTCTTTTAACAGTTATTTCGGCAGAACAGCAACTTGGGTCAAAACAATTGATGCAAAAGATGAACTATTCTTATATCCCGGAGAGAACCCAGAAGACTTTTTAAATTGTGCCCTCTCTCCAGTTTCTCCCATCTCTGTTTCCCAAAAGTTGGACCTCATTGGAGTTAACTGGCTTCTAAATAGGAGATAAAGCTATATGCACCTTTCATTTTAGCTGTAAGCAGCCAGCTTCCTATTACTTGTATTGTACTTCTGAATAATTCAGAAACATTTATTGAAAAATAAAATCTTAATATTATGGTTGGATATTTAAATTCACACATCATTGTACCATATATTATATGCAAGGCTATATGCTGCAGACTCCTAATACAGAGCCACTAAATGATCCTAGAGACTCAGTAAAAAGAAATGATTCTTTGTTCTTCTACCTCCAAGGCATTCTTTTCTCATTTCACTTCGTTTTCTTTTGTGCCCAAACCATTTTGTCATAAGAGCCCAGTATGTTGGCTGCAAGAAGATGTTTGTGCGTTTTTAGTCTGGAGGTAGAAGCACTAGCAGGTGCCTAGCAGGAAGGGCGTGTCTTTAATGAGTGCCACAGGGACTCATGGGAATCACTTAAGTAAGAGCCATTTTCTGTGGACTGAGTGACTCTGAAAAGCACATTGGCCACTCAACTAATCACAGACATCAGCCTTGTTAATTCTGAGATTTCTCTACAGATACTCTGATTTCTCTCTTGGCAATTCAGCCTCTCTGATGCAGGTTCTTTTTTTTCACCTTTCAAGTGTGAGATTCAGATTGGATTCAGCATTTTGTAGATCTGTGTGACTACTCCTTCAGAGAATATTATTAAATTCAAAATTATAGTATCCATAGCAACCATAACTAGGTCAGTTTGCACTCAGAGTAACAAATAACACAGAGAATCTGTATCCTTTTCCAACCATCCTCTGTGCCTGCAAAACTTTGTTAGGCTGCTGAAAGTAAGTGGTTTTGCAGGAAAAGTGCCTGGTAGCACCTGGAAGAGGTATTTTCATATTTATTTGTTATCCACACTTAGAAAACTTCATGCATATTAGACAATGTACATACGATTTTACTTCACACAAACAATGTGAATATTGGAATAATGGTTTTTAGTAGTGAAACAACTTATTTCTTTTAAAATATTGTGAATAATGCCTAGTAAAAATAAACTCAAAGAATTCTCATAAAAAGAATTGGAGTAACATAGAGAAGCCTCCTTTCTACTTTGGTTATAGCTAATATTTTTCCCCAAAGCAGCTGCTTTCCTATTATACCAAGAAATATTCATTGTTCCTTCCCACTCATCAGTTAAATATTTTTATCTAGCAGCATGAATAACATGATATGGTTTTTATTGGAGCATTATATACATATGATGTATAGGTATATGATGTATGTATACACGTATATACATACATAATATAATGTATATACATATATACATATAATTTCACATTTAGAAATTTCACACTTTGGAGAGAGATAGTGATTCTGGAGGGGAGCAGAGGGGAATTTTCCCTTTTTTACTTTAAGCTTTTTGTATTTAAATAATCTACCAGTTACTAAGTTCTTTATTAGTATGTATAATAGTATAATTATTAGTGTAAAGTTTTGCAGGCAAGGTAAACACAATACCAGTCATGCCGAGAGGAGGTTGGCACCCTCCGGCGAGGTTCCACGACTCCCGAAAAGGGAGTCGGGGAAGTCACCCTGGGAGGGAGTCGGCGGGGGTCTTTTATTGAGCCAAGGCAGGGCATGGGCTCATATCCATATATGGTAAGGTATTTGGTGATTGGAAGGTATGGGGTGAGCGCTCCTAATACTCCTGTTTCCTGCATAGGTATCAGGTTACCTATAGAGACGTGACCTGGGCATACATCCTTTTGGTGGGAGAGTCAAGGGTTAAGGAAGGGGGGGAGGGGGCTGGAAGATGGTGGCCCGGGGGGTCATTTCTATTGTTCCTCCTGCATTCCCGGAGCCGCTGACCCAACAATTAGTATGTTTATCATATGTCTGTAATATTGGTTGACTGATTTCTCCTTCAAGTCACCCAGTCAAAATGCTGTCCCCCCAAATCAATAAGTAGAACAACAGTTTTAGTTATAACTGCCATTGGGGTGCCTGGATGGCTCAGACAGTTAAGCAACACACTCTTGATTTCAGCTCAGGTCATAATCTCGGTATTTTGATATGAAGCTCTGTTCTGGGCTCCACGCTCAGCGGGGAATCTGCTTGGGATTGTCTCTTTCCCTCTGCCCCTCCCTGCTCTCTCTCTCTCTCTCTTTAAAATAACGAAAGAATGAAAGAAAGAATGAATGAATGAATAACTACCATCCATAGAGCATCTGCTATGCACATGACATTTGAAAACTGTAGCTCATGCAATCCTAAGAACAATCTTATGAGGCAAATATTATCATTCTTGTTTTACAGGTGCAGAACTGAGACTTAAAGAAGCTAAACAACTTCACCCTAGGTCAGCTGATGGAGAGCAGGAAAGAGATGGTAGCCTGGATGTCAGGCTCTCAAACCTGTGGTTTTCCCATCAAGCACATTTTCTACATAAATGCATAGTCCCTGCCTTCTTATAGCCTCTGAGTGGGTGATTCCCAAAGAAAATATTGTCTGATTGTCAGAGACAGTGAAAGTTGAATTAGATTTCCAGCCTTAACCTCTGTAGTTCTCATTTTAGGAAATGCGATCCATAAAACTTACATGACTGTGAAAACTCATCCTGTTGGTTAATGGCAAACCCAGAACTAGAACAGAGCCACTGGATGCCTAAACTTTCCCCCCCTCTTAATACATCATGTTGTTATAGCAAACACAATATTCCCCCTAATTCACTGTGGCAAGCTCACTCTGTGGGCATTCGTTGTACAGACATTCCCCTCCTTCTTTCCTTATGGCAGTGTAAATGTGGATTAGGAGTGACCCAGAGAACCTGGAGATGAACTAAAGACAAATACATCATTTGATTTTAGAAGTATCATATTTTCCCAATATTAATATAAACAATGTATTTAAAAATGTGTAGACCATTTTGGAGTGGGATTAAAAGGATGGAAATTCATAACTATAAAAATAAAGGGGGGCGGCTTAGACTATGAGTAGGTTGAGAAAATAGGAGATTTTAGAAGGCAATAATAAGAGAGATTTAGTGAGACCATAAAAGGCAAGAAAGGAGATACAGTTCAGAGACTCTGATCTGGGAGTGTATACACCTCAAAAGAGATGTGTGCACAGAAATTCAATAGGCTGACTATTCAACAGGATATTTAATTCAGCCTCAGGCAAACTATGGGATATCTGCTGCTTTCACCTGTTACCAGCAAAAGAAGCTTGATCTAAACAGAAGGAATCTTGCCTTCTATTAAAAACTGTAAAGGAAACATTTAGTATCTCATTATGACAAGATGTGTGACTAGATGTGTGTCAGGAGGTAGAGGAGGGCAGTGGGGATGCTCAAGCTCAAGGGCACAGATAGAAAGATGGGTGTAGCAATGTGTGTGATGATTTAGAAAAAGTCACAAAGAAGTCTTGTGTAACTCTAAACTTGTAACAAGGTGAATCAACCAGCATGTATATAAGTACTTTATCAGGATGATACTCATATATAAAATGAGACTCATTTTGATCTTAGTTTCAAGAAATTTATTTATGATTATAATTTTAATTAAGTTATTTATGATTTTACTTTCAAGAAATAATTTATATCATTTAAATTACTTCTTCCGGGGGTTAATCAAGTTGAAAGGTGAGGTCACCAAGCCAGTCAATGAACATTTATTTAGTGCCTGCTCTTTAGTGTTCACAGTGGGAGTGTTCAGGGGCAAGGAATAAAACAGTTTTTCAGAATTCTGATATAGTTGGAGGTTGCCAAATGACCTCAGTGAGCAATGAGATAGTGAAATGCTCTGTATTTCTGCTGACTTCGGTGGCATATGGTGAGTGTCATAGTCTTGGTTGTGTTGGTCCCATTTTTTTAAAATAAACACACATTATCTGTCAAAAACAAATTGGATCCAGACCATAACAAGACATTACTTTTCATCATTAGTCCATAAGTTAAGCCTTCTATGGGGATTCCAAAACTATATTTTACTGAAAAGTGTGAATTAGAAGCAATTTATTAATATTATGCCTTATCTGGTCTCCTACCTCATTGC
Source organism: Mellivora capensis (assembly GCA_004024625.1). NCBI lineage: Eukaryota > Metazoa > Chordata > Mammalia > Carnivora > Mustelidae > Mellivora > Mellivora capensis. The sequence goes on along the minus strand of PISX010015148.1, from coordinate 13,203 downwards.
CAAAGTGCCTCTCTTTAGCAGATGATTGAGCGTCCCTCCCCCTCCTTAAGCACTAATTTCCCTAAAAGTATAGCCAAGTGCTAATTAAAGGAGAGTAGACTTTCCAAATTACTTAAGCCCTACTCCCAGACCTATTCAGTTATAGTCTAAGATGATCTGCAATCCTCATGTTAAATTGTTCCTTTCTAGGTCCACTGACCTACCTCCACAATAGATCTGAAGTTTTCCTAGAAAGTCACTTTCTCTGTAACATTTTCTACTGGTGGCTTTAATGATAATTCTTTACATTTTTTCTAGTGTTTTCTGCTAAAATTTATATTTTGATTAGAATTTTGGAGTTTCTCAATTGATAAACTAAGCCTTTATTGAGTACTATTTGGGATGAATTTACAACTATCTGGTCTCATCTATTACTTACCGATTTTTCACAGTTTTATTTTTAGATAATAACCAATCTCTGTGTTTTACGAAGACTTTGTATATCTCCCATATAGCCTTAGATATGAAGGTGTGGTTTAAGCATTGAGGTTAAATGTTCTAAAAGCCACCTCTATTCATAATAAACTGGGATGTCAAAGCCGGTGGATGAATAGAGGCACCTGCTCAGCATAAGGTCAGGCTACACAGAGAAGCCCTGCCTTGAGCAGCCCGTGGGAAGGAAAAAGGAAGGAGAAATCACTTGCCCAGCTTCCACTTTCCTTCTGTTTTCCTTTTGTCAAAATTAGCCACATGAGAATTAACTTCTCTGTTATTTCTGGATTTCATGACCTTCATTTGTCCCCCAAAGATACCACAAGTTAGGCTGCATCACACCAAATTTATTTTCCCCAAATCATCTTTGGCCTAGATTACTATTCTTGCTCACACTCTGGGCCCTTGCAATTTGTTCTTCACATTGTTGCTGGAAAAATCTGTCAAGCATGCAAATGATATAATATCAGTCCTCCACTTAAAGCCAAACCCTATTTGATCTGGCCCCTGCGTTTATCTCCGATTTCATCTCATGCCACTCTTCTCCAGATTTCTTTCAATCTGATACCCTTTAGTGGAAATCTATCTTGTTGACTATGTTCAGAATGTGTGCTTCCTGAATTTGAAGATCCAATATTTTTCATCATTTTGGAAAGACTCCAACACTCTCTGTTCAAATATTGCTTATTCTGCACTCTACTTTCTCATTCTCTAACTCCATTGAGAAACATGCCTAATTAAGACACTTCGATTTATGCTGCATTTAATGTCTATTTCTTGATTTCTGTCTATTCATGCAGCATTCTGCCTAATTTCTTTAACTTTCATTTCCAAATCACAAATTCTCCTTTCAGACACATCTAATTTGCTACTAAACTCATCCATTGAGTTTTGAGTGACTATTTCTTTAATTTAAAACATAAATTTGACCTTTTCAAATCTGCAGGTCTTTCTTTTTAAAATAAGGTCTTGAGGTTCCTGGGTGGCTCGGTTGGTTAAGCATCTGGCTTTGGCTCAGGATATAGTCCTATGGTCTTGGGGTCGAACCCCACATCAGGCTGCTTGCTCAGCAGGGAGTCTGCTTCTTCCTCTGCCTTCTCCATCTGTTCATGCTCTCTTTCTCACTCACTCTCTCAAATAAATAAATAACATGTTTTAAAAAGTAAAGTCTTATTCTTTTCCCATGTTGTTAATCCTTCTTTTAAATAGTTGTAATAATTGGGGTGCCTGGGTGCTCAGTGAATTAAAGCCTCTGCCTTTGGCTCAGGTAGTGATCCTGGAGTCCTGGGATCAAGCCCCGCATTGGGCTCTTTGCTCAGTGGGGAGCCTGCTTCCCCCCATACCCGCCTGCCTCTCTGCCTACTTGTGATCTCTGTCTATCAAATAAATAAATAAATAAATCTTAAAAAAAATAAATAGTTGTAATAATTTTTTTAGAAAGTTTTATTTATTTATTTTAGAGAGAAAGAGAGCATGAGTGGGAGGGGCACAGGGAGAGGGAGAGAGAATCTCAAGCAGACTCTGCACTGAGAGGGCATAGAACCCAATGCTGTGCTTGATCTCATGACTCTGAGATCATGACCTGAGCTAAAACCAAGAGTCAGATACTTAACCAGCTGCATCACCGAGACATCTCTGTTGTTGTAATAATTTTAAGCTTACTTACTTTTATTCTACTTTTCAGCTTTTTCTACTACTTGACATTCTTATATCTACTCTCACCCTCTTCATCTGTTTCCTTGTATGTTTTTCATAATTTTAGATTCTAAGCTTATTTTTAGTGTTTTTGTTCTGTAGAAAATCTTGGTTGATGGCGTGTGCTATTGCTACTTCTAGGCTCCCCAGAATGTCACAATTTGGGATCACTTTTTCTGTTAATTTTTCATCTCAGAGTCTAGTGAATTTCATACATAGTCTCAAATTCCAACTCTGAGTCCTCAAATTTATGTGAGAGGAGGCCAGTGGTTACAAATTCACAGGGGAAACTTCTTCACTAAGAGCTGTGGCTAAGACATTAATAATTCATTCAAAAAACATTTAGTAAGTTCCTGTTATATGCCAGCATTGTGTTAAGGGCTAGGAATATAGCAGTGAATTAAACAGGCAAAACCCCTGCTCTCGTGAACATTAGATTTTGGTGGAATGTATTTGTGCTGCTGGTGGGGAAATTTTTCTAGTCTCCTGGCAGAAATCCATTTAAAAGTAAACATGTAATCTTATATTTATTATTTCTATGTGTTTGGTGGCATAGAACTACAATATCTGGTCTACCACATAGCAGAGAATTTATTTCCCCTAACCGCTAATATTCTAGCCAAAAGTTTCCTTTCTTTTCCCAAACATACCAAACTCACTTATGCCACAAGTGGAAGTTTATTTCCGCTCCCTCATTTTGCTAGCTTCTTCTTGTCTTTTAGGCTGTGCTCAAATGCCATTTCTTCATTGATACTTTCCTGGACCACCTTTAACACTCTTTATCTCACTCACTAATTGCCCTGTTTTATTTATAACTTTATTGTTATTTGAAATTATTGTATTTCTTTATTTCCTTTCTTGTTTATCAGACCTCTATCCCACTAGAATGTAAGCTCCATGAGATCTGGGATCTTTTTTGCTTTGCTTACGACTGTTACTCTAGGGTAACACTGTTACCACCTTGATTCAGTCTTGGTGTCACTATTGGTAGAATGACCAAGTATAAGTTCATAGTTTGGCTTACTTACCAATAACTTGTTTAATAAAATGTGAATGTGAGTGTATGTGTGATAAAAATTGGTGTAGTGGTTCTTAGTATTCTGAGTGTTTTATCCAGATAATAAGTAAACTGAATCTTGACACTAGAATATGTACATCTGCCTCCAGAAAACCTTTAATGCATGTGTTCAGAGCACCCAAAGTAGAGATAAAGTAGACATACCCAATTTTATACAAGCTGTATTAACTGTTCTTGGCCTGGTTGCTAATAAATTTTGTTTGATAAAATGTGTGTGTGTGTGTGTTGTGTGACAGAATTTGGTGTAGGACCTGTTTTCGTTATAAAACTCCTCACCTCTAGTTATTAGTAGCTATTGAAACTAGGAGATTGAGCTTAATAGTTTTAGATGATTTAATTGCCCTTAAGTCATATTTTTAAAGTTACTTAAAATATTAGAATAAACAGACAGAATGGGGTAAACCCAACTCTACCAGTGAATATGTATAACCCTCATAATAGTTAAAACATTTCCAGAAGTATATTCATTATATTAAATCCAAATCAATAACTTTTTTCTTAGTCAATAAAATGCTTCTCTTAAATGCAATTGGTAGGTTGCTCAATCCCATTTCACAGTAAAATATAACTTTTGATTTTAGGAATTCCCTTCTATAGGATGATTTATTCCCTAGAGGAGTCACCAAGTTCTCTTTTCCTCCTTTTAACATAGAGGAAAGCACTGTTTTAACTGTAAACAGAATGGAGAAGAAAATGGTTGTCAGGGCAGTAACTTCTCTTCCTCTTCGGCTTGTGACTTGAACGTATGTTCTCCACATATTTGCCCACAGAAGAACAAACCAAGACATAGACTTAAATATGAACTTGAAAGAAAAGAAAATTAAATATTATCTGAAATACCACCTGAGTTGAGTCCTGGGCAAAAGCAGTGATGAATTTCAGGACAATTATGAAAACTCAAGATAGAGTAGAAAAGAATAAAAGTTGGTGGCTCAGCTATTTTATTACATCAAATCTGTGATTCAAAAAACAACAATAACAACAACAAAACACAACTCCTATCAGTAAAACACAGCTTCGAAAGCTCATACTAGCAGCCTAAAGCTACCATATGTTTGGTTGTGTCTGGTAAGCCTTAGCATATTCCCTTGATTGCAGAAAGCTATGCATTGTATGGAAGTGCAGGTGCTAGTAGTAAGAGGTGCATCTATGCTTTCTTGTGGAAACAGCTGTTTGATGGGTTTGTGTTTGTAGAGGAGCTACATTAAAAAAAAAAAAAAACTTTGCTAATAGAGCTTTCCCTGATACTTTTTAAAGATTTTGTTCTTTTTTCTTCTAAATGATTTATCAGATTTTGTCAGAAACAAAGGGTCAATTCATTTTGTCCCTTCAGTCACCAAAATATCTTGACATACTTGCCAGGGAAGTTCTAGAAAAGTGTGACTTGGAATCAGTCAGACTTGGGACCTTTCCTCAATTAGTGACTTGCCCTCTCAGAATGTTGAGCAGAAGGGACACTGGGGCTTCAGTGGAAGAAACAAACCTCCCTTTCTCTTCTTCAAATCCAAAACACCATACTTCCTAGAAAGAGAAGAACCTCTTGAAAATACACCAATACATCACACAATCTTAAAATGCTGTAAACAAACTTGAGAAGGCATGAAAGGAGAGGGTTTAACTACCTTTTTGCACCATGTTATCCTACCTTTTGCTTTATGTTTTATGCATGTCTGTACTGTTTAAATTTGTTACAGGGAATATCTATTACATTTGTTATAAAAACAAAGACCCAAAGATATAAAAATAAAATCATAAGACAAATAAGAAACTGGGATAAAACTAATCACACATGTGAAAAAGAAATAAGATCTGTAGTAACATCAATCATGTAAAGAATCCAAGCAAATTGACAAGGACACCAACAGCTCAACAATAAAATCTGGGCAAAGGTCATGAACAGACTTCACAGAAAAGGAAATACGGATATGCAAATGGTCATTCTGGTCCCTTTAATTTACCTTCCCAATGGATGGCAGAGTAATTTTTCTAGAACAGGATCATATATGAAAACATTTTTAACTCCCCTTTCTTTGAGATTAAGTACTTTCTACCTTTTTTAAGAGGAAGGAAATTATACTACCACAAGTTGAGAAAATGTTAATTATAAAGCAGTGAGAATTAGATACCATTTTCAGAAGACTGGAGTGACTCAAGCCAGATTTCAGGGCCTCAAAGAGAAAATTGTAAGAAAAAAAACCACCGGTTGTCAGCCAAAGGTAATGAAAGGGGTAAGAGCTAGGAGGAGGGATGGTTATTAACCAATCCATATGTCTAATAGTTACTGACTCTTGGTCTTGTTTAAACTTCTTACCTTTTATTTAGATTGTTTTTATGCTTTTTTGGAGCACTCATCAATGTAATCTACAGTTATGGAAAATTTTAAAAATACAGTTAAGAGTGAGGAAATAGAAAAAAAAGTCATCACTCAGGGTCCCACCACCCAGAAACAGTGCTACTTAGAGAATTCTCTTTCAGCACCTCAGGATACTTTTAATTTTTTTTATATGTATGAGATATCATCTTTCTCTAGAGATTTGAGATAATATAAGGCTTCTTTTCATTTTGTGCTATTTCTGTCCTTTTTCCATTCAAACTGGCGGTATTTGTGCAATGCAATTCTCTTAAATTTTTGTTTTGTTTTGTTTTCCATGAATCTTATGGGGATCTGCCTCATCAGACAAAAGCCACACACAAAAATCATTTTGAGATAAGCCCTTCTCTACCTTAGGCTTCCGCTAAGACTGCTTAAGAAAAATAGTATATGCTTCTTAAAAGCCTCTTGCTTGACAGAAATTCTCCCCTTGGAGTTTTCTGAGGTTTTACCAAAGGACTATATAGCCACACCCTCACTTTATCTCATGGTATATCATTACATATATTCACTGATATGTATATAGAAAACATTTATCATACACATATTTTTACATATGTATATATGTATTTTACATTTGTATATCTATAAAATAAGTAATGCTTTATATAGCATACCCAGTTTCCCACATTATGTAATATTTTATAAACAATATTTTGAATTACTGCTTTTACACTATATGTTGTTATTCCTCTAATCATTCCCCAGATGTATAACTTGGGGTAGTTGTTTCCAAACTTTGTACTTATAAAAAACTGCAGAACAGCTTGGTCATGGTTATTTTTTTAAATTTCAGACTTTTTTCTAGGATAGCTCCTTAAATGTAGAATTGAAGGATAACAATACTTTCATTACTTGTTAAATAGTGCAATGCTACTTCCCAAGGAGGTTGAATTATGTCTTATGCTTGTTTTCTTTCTTACTTCAGGCTTATTATTTATTGTATCTCTTTTTTCCCCCTAAATTTCCTACTTTCATCATTTCTCTGGTTGTTTCTTTTTCTGGTTCTTTTTTTCCTTCTATTGTGATAAGAACAGTTTCTTTGGTTCTTCATGCTCTCTCTGTTGCTCTTTCCAACTAGAAGGTCAGTTACCACTGTTTTTATCCCAATTTCCCCACAAGGAAACCAATAGCATGCCTTGGTTTCTTTCATTTCCTACTGTGGAGGAAACAGAGTATCCACTTTGGGGGAGATTTTTGGTTCATTTTTTTTTTAAACAAACTTTAGTTTATTGGCATTGTCAATCTAGGATTAACTGGTTTTGTTTTGTTATTTATGAGGTGAGAGTATTTTCAATTTGCCAAAACAGATGCCCACATATCTTTACCTTGAAAATATAACATTTTCAAGCTTTTGCCAGTATATGTTATTCCTTTTTTACTGTCCCCATTTTTACACTGCAGCCAAAAGCTTTCTCAACATTTGTTTTGACATCAATTTTCAGTGCATTTCTGATGGCTTTTGCAGAGATCTGGGTTTTAGGTATAGCTGAGCCCAGCCTGTTACCAATCCGTCCACTGTAATGTCATGAGAGCACTAATGTGCTGGCCCAAATCACAGAGATATATTGAATGGTGGGTTCAGGCATCCATGTAGCCAACCTGTTGGAAGGCCAGGGCTGGGGGGAAAAAGAAATTAAAAAACCTTTCTATTGTTGAGGTTATGAAAATAGTAAGTTATAAATGCTTCAGTAAAATTTGATAAAATGGCCTGTCTATATATAGACCCTTAATATGTTAAAAATTTCCTAATGTAAAAGCATACCAGATTTAGGCACTGACCATCAAGGGCTGCCTAACATTGCCCGCTGTCCCCCCCCCCCCCCCCAAAGTTAACAAATCTGATTCAACTGATAGGAAATAATGAAAAAGAAACATTAAATTATATCAGCAACCAGGAAAATAAAGACTTGAGTTATTTAACAAAAATTTTTTTAAAAACTTGAGTTGCAGGGGGGATCCTAAGGATTTAAAGAGACTTAGAAGGTATAGTAACTGCTGCAATATTATAACCTTATTGGATTCTGACTCAAAAGAATTGTTTCAAAATTGCGTGTATGTGAAGTAATTGAAAACTTGAACACTGATTAGATATTTGATGATTTAAACAATTATTGTTAGTTTTGCTGTGATAATAGTATTGAGCTAAAAAAAGGTAGTCTTGAACTTCTAGAGATACATACTAACATATTTATGTGTAAAGTATATGATGTTAGGCATTGCTTTAAAATAATATAGGGGGAGGGAATGAGTTGGGATATAGATTAAACAAGAATGACCATTAATTATTACTGAAATTCAGTGATGGGAATTTAGGAAATTGCTCAAAGAATTATGTGAATAAGATTGAAAAGAGTCTCACCATTGGAGCTCAGACAGAATTTACATTTTTCTTGAGAGAAAAGTAACATCACTGAAGTTTGATGGAAAGAAGGAAATCAGGAATTATTGTTCCTGGCTCAACTCTGTTCCAAGATTGAGGGTAAGATGTATTTTTAGGTCCATGATAATTACTATGAGATGTATTTCATGAAGAAGACTACACTCTAGAGTGACATATTAAAACCAGCAAAATAAATAAGCAAAGTATTTTGTAACTCTAATTAAAAATTGATTATAAAAATGGTAACTATTCTGTGTTTAATTGTGAAATGACAATGGCACAATAATAAAAAGTTAGGAGGAGTGTTGAGTGGGTAATTGAAGCATATTAAAGTCACCTTTCTCTGAAGGAGAATAGAAATATTTAAAAAGCTTAGAATTTATTGGAAAAAATGTATATTTGAGTTTGTTAGTTAAAAATATAAGGTAGCAGGGAGAGTCTGGGGAAGGATGGTGGAGTAGGAAGACCCTGAGCTCTCTCTGGCCCACATTTACAGTTACATATCATCCACATTCAAGTCAACAAACCAGAGAGCCATCTGGATGGCAGGAAAAACTCCACAATTAAATGCAGAGAAGAAGCTGCATCTGAAAGTTTAGGAAAGTCAGAAAGGTGGTGTAGTGGCTGCCTGCAGGAGGGAGGGAGCTGTACTCTCCAAGAGGGCAAAGAAATGGACCTTTGCACCAGAGACCTTAAATAACAAAGACTAATCCCCATAATGTTTGACTTTAAAAACCAGAAGGGCTGAATTCCATGAGTTTTTAAGGCCAGTGGGACTTGGAGCTTGGAGCTTTAAAAGCCAGCTGACTCAGCACTGGGTGAGTTGGGAAGGTAAGAAGGCATTGATAGCTGGTTCACCTCTCTTAGGGAGACCACAGTCTGCATGGAGAACCAACATCTATGTTGGGGGCAAAAGCGAGACAGCTCTGTTCATACAGACTTTGAAGCCTGTTGGGGGGCTTCCCTGAAAATGAGGGAGCTGGTGGGTACCACTTCTCTCCCCTGCCCCACAGCATAAATAGCTACCTGAGGGAAGCAACACTGCACAGACACTTGCTATCTAACAAACTAGTAGCATGTCATACTCACAAGTTCTTTTGAGGACTTGCCCACTCTGAGCCAGCTAGCCTTGGTCCTGGGCTCAGGGCAATGTTTGTTAGCATGCATGGCCCTCTGAGCTACCTCTGCACTACTGCTGGCTGGTACCACACTCAGCTGCCTCACCGTGCCCAGTCCCGTGCCCCAGCTGCCCTAGCATGCAACCCCCAGCATAGGGAAAAACCCAGCGTAGGCTAGGAGTCCAGTGCAAATTTTGCTAACACAGCTGCCATGCTCCCAAGTTGCCCAGTGGTCATGCCCCCTCAGAGCTGGCCTGCTTGGGTTCCACTAATACACAGAGACCATGCACAGCCTAGACAACTGCTCTGAGAGGAAAAGTAACTCAGATGTAACAGCAGACTGTAAGCAACACACATAGAATAGATACTCTCAAGTGTCATGTTCTGGTGAACAGGGTCCAGGTCTCTCCAGGATCTCTTCTTCATAATGTAACTACTTTCAAGAGCAGAAGACAGAGCTGACGCTTTTAAACATAGAAACAGACATCAATCGACAGACAAATGAAGAGACAGAGAAATTTATCCTAACATAAGAATAGGTCAAGGTCATGGCCACAGATCTAAATGAAACAGATATAAGTAACATGATTTTATTTATTTATTTATTTATGTTAGTCACCATGCAGTACATCATTAGTTTTTGATGCTGTGTTCCATGATTCATTGTTTGCATATAACACCCAGTCCTCCATGCAATACGTGCCCTCCTTAATACCCATCACCAGGCTCACCCATTTCCCCACCCCTCTCCCTTCTAAATCCTTCAGTTTGTTTCTTGGAGTCCATAGTCTCTCATGGTTCATTTCCCACTCCAATTTCCCCCCCTTCATTTTTCCCTTCCTTCTCCTAATGTCCTCCATGCTATTCCTTATGTTGCACAAGGAAGTGAAACCATCTGACTTATATTTGACTTATTTCACTTAGCATAATCTCCTCCAGTCTGATCCATGTTGATGCAAAATATGGGTATTCATCCTTTCTGATGACTGAGTAATATTCCATTGTATATATGGGCCATGTCTTCTTTATCCATTTGTCTGTTGAGGGGCATCTTGGCTCTTTCCACAGTTTGGCTATTGTGGATATTGCTGCTATGAACATTGGGGTGCATTTGGCCCTTCTTTTCACTACATCTGTATCTTTAGGGTAAATACCCAGTAGTGCAATTGCTGAGTCATAGTCATTTTTATTTTATTTTATTATTTTTTAAAGACTTTATTTATTTATTTGACAGACAAAGATCACAAGTAGGCAGAGAAGCAGTCAGAGAGAGAGGAGGAAGCAGGCTCCCTGCTGAGCAGAGAGCCCGATGTGGGGCTCAATCCCAGGACTCTGGGATCATGACCTGAGCCAAAGGCAAAGACTTTAATCCACTGGGCCACCCAGACACCCCTCATAGTCATTTTTAATTTTTGGAGGAACCTCCACAGTTTTCCAAAGTGGCTACATCAACTTGCATTCCCACCAACAGTGTAAAAGGGCTCCCCTTTCTCCACAACTTCTCCAACATTTGTTGTCTCTTGCCTTGTCAATTTTGCCACTCTAACTGCTATAAGATGGTATCTCAATGTGGTTTTGAATCCACTTGCCTTCTTCGTACCTGCATACTGCAGCTGAACATGGCTGAGAATAACACTGAAACGTTGATGGTTCTCACTTTAAGTTCATGATCTAGAACTTCAAGGGTCCTTATTACTGCCAAGGAATCAAACTAACATGTCCTTAGCCATTATGCATTCTTCCTATCTCCTACACCAATGTTCTGTACATTCTCTCTTCTAAAACCCTCAGCACCTTCTCTCCCATCCTCTCCAATGATGACCTTTCTTCCTACTCCTCTGAAAGAATTGAGGCAGTCAGAGAAACATTTCCAAAAACCTCCATCATCCTATCTATTCACACTTGTCTGATTAGCACCCTTCCTTCTCCTCTAGGTAGAGGACAGTTCTGTGCCTTGATCCCAGACGAACCCTTCAAATTACACACTAGACTCCATCTCCTGGTCATTTGAAGGCATCACTTCAGTAATTTTCCCTTTCCTCTCCTACACAACACTTTTTCTCTGTTCAGGGCCACTTTAAGTAACAAATATGATGCTGTCACTCCCATCTTAGAACACACCACACAAATACAAAGATCTCTTGACCCCACTTACTCCTCCAGATCCTGACCCATTTTTCTGAACTTCTACAATTAGATTCCTAGAAAAAAGTTGTCTATACTCACTGTCTCCAGTTCACCTCTTATTATCAGGCTTTTGCTTCATCCTCTCCAGCCTAACTATTTATGGTTACTTGTGTTTTCCCTATAACTAAATCCAAGAGTTGATTTTCAGTTCACATCCTGCATTACCTAAATACAGCATTTGATGCAAGTTCCCACCTCCTGGAAACATAATCCACTGAACTCCAGGATTCCACTATCTTCTTGATTCCACTCTTATCTCTCTGGCTGCTTCACTGTCTTCCTTGCCTCCCTCTTTTACAGGCAACCACTCATCCCTGGAGTGCAACTGTGTTTGGACTTCTCTCCTCTATTTGTACACATTCCCATGGAGATCTCCTCTCGTCTGTGACTTACTATCATCCATATGCCATGACTCCCAATTTTAAATTCCTAGCTTTGGCCTCTCCTGTGAATTCCAGACTTATCTATCAAATGTCCATTTGAAATCTCCACTTGGATGTCTAACAGACATCTCAAATTTAACATGTCCAATTCTGAACTCCTCATCCCCTACCAAAAAAGGATAGTCTATATGGTTACCTAATGAAAATTCCAAATGTAGAGCTGCCAGGCCCTTTCAAAGGCATTATTGCCTCTTCCGTCATAGTGTACATCCAGTCTTTCAGGAATTTAATGGCTCTACCTTCAGTATAATTTTTTTTTTATTTATTGAGGGAACACAAGCAAGGGGAGGGGCAGAGGGAAAGGTACCCCATTTTGTAGGGAGCCTGAACTTGAGGTTTGATCCCAGGACCCTGAGATCATGACTTGAGCCGAAGTCAGACGCTTAACTGACTGAGCCACCCAGGTGCCCCTATAGTTTTTATTTAATCAATTTTTATAACTTCTACTGTTTCCACTTTGGTTCAAGCCCTAATCCTCTCACCTAGATAACTGCAGTAATTTCCTAAATGCCTTCCATGCTTCCACTGTCAGTCCCTTTAATCTATTTTCAAATAACACTCAAAGTCAATGTCCCCTTATTATGTCTTACAAAGCCCCACACAATCTGCTTACTCATTATACCCCCTTCCTTCTCTGTGTCATAGAACTTCCTCCAAAATTCTCTTTTCTACGGTCACACTGACCTCCTTACTCTTCTTTGGAGATGCCAGTGATGATTCCTCATGAAGCCTTGAGAAACTATTCTGGAGAGCCATGTGGCCCACTTTCTCACCTCTTTACCTCTCTACTCAAATACCTTTTTTTTTTTTTTAAGTAGGCTCTTCACGCAACATGGGGCTTGAACTCTCAACCCCTAAATCAAGAGTCACTTACGTTACAGACGGAGGAAACCAGTTGCCCCCAAATTCCATTTTTTTCAATGAAGCCAAATTTGGCAGCTTATTTATTTTGCAACCACTCCCATCATCACTATAGAACTAACAAATCCACTTGCTCTGAGCTATATTTTTTCTATATGACATCATAAAATATAATAATTTATTATGTTGATTGTGTCTCCTACTAGCGGAATGTAAACTCCATTGAGAACAGATAAATTAATCTATTTTCCACACTGATATATTCTTAACACAAAGCAAATTGTCTGGCACTTATAAAAACTCAATAATTATTGATGGAATAAATAAATCTAAAATTAGATATATTGGGGGATTTTAAGTTACAGAATAATTGAATAAAAACTACAAAAGCAGATTTATTTTATATATATATATAATTTTTTAAATTTTTTTATAAACATATAATGTATTTTTAGCCCCAGGGGTACAGGTCTGTGGATCGCCAGGTTTACACACTTCACACCACTCACCATAGTACATAACCTCCCCAATGTCCATAACGCCACCCCCTGTCTCTACATCCCTCCACCTGGCAACCCTCAGTTTGTTTTGTGAGA
>PISX010015147.1:28979-50740 GCA_004024625.1 Mellivora capensis | reverse complement strand
TAATCAGAGTTTAAGAACTGTTCCCAAATGTCACATTTTCGGCCCTCAGAGGTTCATTCCTACAGATTTCAGCTATTCTAAATTTCTAGCTACCGAGAGGGAGAATGATTCTAAGACATGTTCCAAGCAGTTACAAACTCTCTGTAGACCAGAGGCCACCTATCGTCGCCAAAAGTCAGCTTTCCCCAGCAGCCCTCGCATTCTTCAGAGAGAGCGATCAAGGAGCAAAGTCAGACAGCAGTGCACCACCTCCTATGCCAAGTCTCTGGGGACCAAAGCAGCCAGCAATTACCTTCGAATGAGAATCTTGAGGCTTACCTTTAAAGGCTTAGTCTGGTCTCGAAAAATTAGTAGGCTAAGATTATTTTCTACTGAAATAAGTCTTGACTAAGTACAGGAAGACTTCTGTCCTTTATTGGCTGGTGTTGGAGTGAAGGTCATAGACCTGAGTCTTAACCTATTACATACTTTAGTTTCAGTCAGCTGAAAATCTGAAATTAAAAATATGCTAAAAATCCTAAACACGAGTTTCTGGAAGCCTGCTGTTAAAAAGCTTCTAAGGATGTACTAACTTGAAGTCTAAGAGTAAGGAGAGATGAGCTCAAAGCCTGTCCTGTTCCCCATTTGGGAGGAAAGATCAATGTTTCTTACAAATTACTAAGTTTTGCACAAGGCAGAAGCCAACATATACTAGGGCATGGAATTGGTTTCATTTTATTCCAGAGGATTCTTCTTCTACAGTTTAGAAACAGCATGAGGAATGAATCTTAACTGGTCTCTTAATTGGAAGTGGTAAACTTGGTCTCTGTATTCATGAAGCCAGACAGTGTAAGCAGACTGTGGAAGCAGACAGTAGAACCAGCTTCCTGTAGCCACAGACCACTAGCTTGTATCTAGCTAAAGCAAAGATCAACTGGAACAATTATCCAAAGTCACAGTTAACTGTACTAAAAGGTGAAGTTCACCACTATATTATTTTAAAGGAAGGTGCCTAAAAGAAAGAATTCAATTAACCTGGGTGAGAAAAATCAAAACAAGTACTCACGAATGAGTTGTCCATATAAGGCCAACTGATGAGAAAGCATCTGCTATACTTCACATGAAGACATAAAGCCTTACTTGGCAAGTCTGAATTTCTATGAACTAAGGGCAGAACGAGGGAGAGCAAAGAGCTACTTCTGTAACATTTTAGTATCCAGACAGCGTAATAGAAACTGTTCCCAAGGACAATGTATATGCCATTCATTACACTGAATAACGCAGATGCATTATTCATTTTTCTTTTCCTTTTGTTTGAGAAGCTTATTTATCTCCCTTTTGGCCATTCCAATGTACTTCAAAATGATTCCATGCTGATTTAATCCAGGAAGCAACAGTAAGAACGTCACTATCAGATAGGTGAGCAGCAGGTTGTGGACTTGCTGTCCCACCCAAGCAACCGCAGCAAGAGAAACGATCATGGTCATGAAGTACATTTTAGGCTTTTCTTCCTTCAGTGTAAAGAGACGTTTCCACCAGCCCACAGTTCTACGTCGAGTCTTTACCAGATTGCTACAAATTTCATGGAATCTTTGCTGTTGCTCAGTGGTCCATTTATTGGAGCCAAAAATTCTAGGAGCTAGAATGGGAACAAGGTAGTCAGCCAAGCACAAAAACATAACAAAACAGGAAACACCAGACAGAACAGATGGATCTAGATAGTAGATAGTCAGAAACACCAAAGAAACCACACCCATGATGGCAGGTGGAAACCAGGCTCTTTCCCATCTGAGGACTTTATCAGCCATCAGCATCACTTCTCCCCATCCCTGCAGCTGCTCTTCCAGACTTGCAGTCTCTGCAGCCAGCAGGTTGGTGCTGCGATTATCTCCCTCCGCCATCGTCCCTGAGGTGTTTCCTTAATGGGCGCAAGCTGCCCCCCCAAACAAGCCCCTCACCAGCACCCACACAGCCACCCTGGCGCCAGGTCCTGTCATTTTATTCAATCTGCAACCCTGTGTCATTTTATGGGCGCATTTAGGCCATTCACATTGAGAGTGATTATTGATAGATACGTTTTTATTGAAACCGTGTTAACTTTGAAGTCTTTCTTTCTGTAGATTGTCTCTATATTTCTGTTCAATGATATTCTTAGGATTTTTCCTCTTTTATAGAACCCCCCTTAATATTTCCTGCAGTGTTGTCTTGGTGGTGGCATACTCTTTTAAGCCTTGCCAGTCTTGGAAACTCTTTATCTCTCCATCCATTTTGCATTTCAGTCTTGCTGGGTAAAGTATTCTTGGCTGCATGTTCTTCTCATTTAGTGCCCTGAATCTATCTTGCCAGCCCTTTCTGGCTTGCCAGGTTGCTGTGGACAACTCTGACATTATTCTGATGGGCTTTCCTCTGTACATAAGGAGCTTCTTTGCCCTAGCTGCCTTCAAGAGAGTTTCTCTACAATTATAATTCCTCATTCTTACTATCAGGTGTCTCTAGGACTTTAAAGAATCTATAATCTTGGTGGGAGACCGTTCTGCCTCTAGTACATGAACGCTGGTTCCATTCGCGAGATTGGGAAAATTTTCATGGAGAACTTGTTCCACTATATCTTCTAGACTTCTTTCTTTCCCCTCCCCTTAAGGGATTCCAATAATTCTGACGTTGGAATGTTTCATGGCATCATTTATTTCCCTGATTCGGTTTTCCTGGATTCTAAACTGTTTATTCCAGGCTTCCTCCTGATCCTTTCTATCTGTTTGTCCTCCAGATCACTAATTCTATCTTCTGTCTCCGTTACCCTAGCTTTTAGGGAATTTACATTAGATTGGAACTCATTGATAACATTGTGAACATCATCCCTGGTGGCTTTTAGTTCCGCCCTAACATTGTGAACATCCTCCCTGGTGGCTTTCAATTCTGCCCTAATCAATTCCATTTGGTCATCCATGGCTTTCTCCAACCTAGCTATTGCCTAGATAATTGTTACCCTGAATTCCCTTTCCGACATATTGTCTATGTCGATAGCCATTAGCTCTGTTGCAGAAGGCCCATCCTCTGAATTTTTCTTCTGTTGGGCATTCCTCCTCCTAGTCATTTTGGTGAGAGATAGCTGAACGGATGTAGCTGGATGTATCAACCATGGTGCAGTCAAGGTGCACCCTGGAATGCTTCTGAGCCATCAAGAGTCCCCACCCAAATGAAAGAAAAAAGATAGAGAGAAAAGAGGAAAAGGGAGAGAGAGAGAGAGAGAGGGATACAGGAAATAAAAAGAAAGATAGAAGAGAAGTCCTAGCCCAAATGGGCCCCAAGGTAAGATTCATGAAGTATACAAACAAAAACAGACAAACAAAAAGACTGATGAAAGTATATGACAAGAGAAGAAAATTAAAAAAAAAAAATATATATATATATAGAAGCAAAACAAACAAACAAAAAAAAGAACCTCATCAATAAGAACCCCAAGTATAAGATTTATATAGTACCAGGACAAACACAAATACACGGAAACACTGGCGGAAGAAAAAGATGGGAGAGTGGTTATAAATTCTCAGTGTGGGCGAGGAAGGTTATTTTGATCCTTCCTGGATGTATCTTGATATCTTTGTTAAAGGACTTAACTTTCCTAAGATAACGGGGGATTAAAAATTGGTTTACCTATAGGGGTAGCATTGATTGGGGAAAGGGGATTACCTTGAAGTTTAACTCTATATGAATATTAAAAAATAAAAATTAAAAAAAAAGAACAAACTAAACTAAAATAAATTTCTTTTAAAAATTAAAAAAATAGAAAATCAAAAGAAAAACACGGGTATATGTATCAAAAAGCTCAGGTTAAAAGGTTATTATGGAATTTGATGTACTGGACATCTCACTGTGATGGTAAATAGTCTAAAAAAAATCTATATAAAAAATTTTAAAATTAAAAAAAAATGAACCAGAATAGTGGGAACGAATTAGAATTAAAAGTTGTATCTATGAAGTAGTGGTGGTTTTTTCTTGTCGTTCTTTTTGTTTGTTTTTGTCCCCCCCCCCCCCCCCCCCCCCCCCCCCCGTTGGCTTTCTGGAGGAGGGGCCTGCCACGTGGGTTTTCAGGCAGTGTTTCCTGAGTTAAGTCCTCCCTCCCCCCTCAAGGTTGTAGGCTCTGAGGAAACCGGTTTTTCAGGCTTTTGTTCTCTGGAGGTTTTTATGTTTGTTCCTTTGTTTTCTCTCCCCTTGGCAGCTCTTGATGGTTTTTGGAGGTTTAGAGGAAAGCAAACTGCACCCAGAGCTCCCTCTCAGAGAGAAGCCTCAGTCTGTTCCCCTCTGGGTGCTGCAGAGCACATAAGTTCCTCCTTGGCCGCTGGCAAAGCACGTTCCCAGGTCCCTGGGGACACAGGAACTCCTGCTTGTATCCAAAACCACAACAGTGGCAGCTGTCTGGGCAGCTCCAGACTGCCAGAGAGGTTCCAAGCAGTGATGGCACACTGAGATTTTCCCACTGGTTGGGCAAGGAGTACTCAGGCTTTTCGGAGACCGAGAGCTACTGGCTGGTGCCTGCGTGCACCTCTCTCAAGGGAAGGTGTGGGGCGCGTCTCAGGCTCTGATAGCATGGCATGGCACATGCGTGGGGACTGTAAAAGGCTGTGTTTCTGCCGGCTGGTGAGGCTCCCATTCCCTCACGGGAGCCGCACCCCACACGACCTCAGCTTCGCTCTTTTGCGGCTCAGGGACCAAGACCCGGTTTCTTCACCTCACTCTCTCTGGCTCAACACCAGGGGTGGCTGTCCTCAGTCCGGGGACTTAAGCCCCTGTCCCTAACCATCTCAATTCCCACAATTTCCCCACCCCCCGCAATCCTTTGCTCTTTTTGAGTGCTTTCAACCAGACTCCAAGTTAATGCTGGTTCCCAGTCATAGGGCACTCTCGTATTGGGGTATTACTTTCCAATGGATCATTTCTGGTGGCTCCCTCCCCCTTTTGTTTATCTTCCTATACCAGTCCAACGTTCCCACTCTGCTTTACCTGCCCACTGGCATCTTCTGTCCCCGTAAAGATCCAGACATGTATAATTCTAATCTCAGGCTGATATCATGGGTGATCATAGTTCCTTGGTGGTAATCAGCTCACTTTAGGAGACAGGTTGAACCGGCGCCTCCTCCTAGCTCCCCGCCATCTTGTCCTTCCCCTCTTCCAGAGTTTTTATTTTTATTTGTTTACACATAGTATTTAACCCATCTCTTTTTCTGGTGTGTTTTTTAAAAATATGTTGTGAGATATGAGTCCAACTTAATTTTCTTCCACATGAACACTCAGTTATCCCAGCACCATGTATGACATATTTCATCTTTTCCCACTGAATTTGAAATGCTGTCTTGTTGTACATTAGCTTCTCATATATGCAGAGATCTAATATGTGGTACATTTTAGTCTTCAATTTATCTAGAATTTACTTCTATGTAAATGGTTATCCAATTGTTTAGGGTTGTTTATTGAATTTTTATGCTTTCTCCACTGGGTTGAAATGTGCTGTTTTCACACATAATGAAACGTGGATGTTTCACATCCATATGAATATTCCACATCCATATGAATGTTCAATTCATATTTCAATTCTGGCACCAGTATGACCCCATTTCAATTTCTGCAGTTCTATAATGTTTTATATCTGAAAGACATGTCACTTCCCCCATTCCTTTACTCTTCTTTATCAGAATTTAATTGGATATCTTCTCATGTTTATTCTTTTAGATGAACTCTGAGATGCTCTGTTCCCTTCATAGCTCTCTCCTCACACACATAGATACTAAATAAATAATAGATAAATACTGTGATTTGGTTTTTGATTGTGAGCATACTGTATGTATAGATAGATTTCTCCATAAAGACACACTTCCTTTTTTATGTAGAGATAGGTCTCTCCATAAAGATACACTTCCTTTAATATGTTCTATTTATTGAAGTCTTTTGTCTTTAGACAAGTTTTGCAATTATCTTAATTTGGTCATTCACATATTTTTGTGAATTTTATTATTTTATGTTTTATGTTAGTATTGTGAAGATTTTTCAATTTATTATCAAATGGAGTGTTGAAATATAAACAATATATTGATTTTAGTATATTAATATTATGGTTTAAGACTTGGTTCTCTAGGGCCTTACAAAGAATAACACCATATATAAATTATGAAATTTTCCTATTTTTTATTTATATTTGATTTGTACATTTTAATTTTATGAACTCTTTCACAAATATGTCCATATTATGTTAAATGATAGACATAATAGTAAACAATTCTATTTTTTCTTAATTTTTATGGGAATGCTTCTGGTATTTCTTCATTAACTTTCATGTTTGCCTTTGAACTTGTATTATTAATCATGTGAAGAAATTATTTGTTTCCATTTTGTCCAGAATTTTCTTTAATAATGTCTGTTGATTTCCATCCCCACCAAAAGATATTTAAGCATCTGTTCAAATATTTTTTCTCCTTTGACCTGTTATTTGACCTATTACTACTTTCTATGCATTAATGGTATAACATTTAGTTAATCATCAAATATTATTCTTTGAGTATATTACTGGTTTTAATTTGTTTGACATTTAGGATTTTTGCACCAATACTTACAATTTGTGTTGAACAGTTTTTTTCTATTTTTGTACTGTCAAATTTTAACAAAAGAGTTATACTAGCTATGTAAAATACTCTGGGAAGATTTATTTACTTCTCTATACTCTGTTACTTGGATGTTTGAAATAACTTACAATACAGTTGTCGTGTCATATGGCTTTCTACAGAGTGTTTTCTGTGACAAGTCTCAATAATAATCAGGTTTTCTACCTCTACTTGGATTGATTTTAATAGTATTTCCCCAAATACTCCATTGTTGTATTGAGATTTTTAGAATGTTTTTGATGATTGCTAATCTTGCTAAATCTTTTTTATTAAGGTTTTTTAATATTAATTCCAGTGTGTTATATTTTTTCAGGTACAATAGAGTAATTTGACAATTCTGTACATTATTTAGTGCTCATCATGATAAGTGTACTCTTTAATCTCCATCACTTATTCCACCCATTCCCCATCCACCTCCACTCTGGTAACAATAAGTTTGTTCTCTGTAGTTAAGAGTCTATTTCTTAGTTTGTCTCCCTCTCTCTCTCTCTCTTTTTTTCCTTTGTTCATTTCTTTTGTTTCTTAAATTCAAAATATGGGTGAAATTATATGCTGTTTCCACATATGGGTGAAATCATATGGTGTTTGTCTTTCTCTGACTTATTTTGCCTAGCATTATATTCTCTAGTTCCATCCATATCAGTGCAAATGGCAAGATTTAATTCTTTCTTGTGGCTGAGCAATATTCCATATATTATGGAATATATAATATTCCATATATTCCATATGGAATATTATATATTCCATAATATACAATGGAATATTACTATATATATTACTGTATATATATATACACACATATATATATATATATAGTAACTCTTCTGTATCCATTCATTTATCGATGGACACTTGGGCTGCTTCCATAATTTGGTTATTGTGAATAAATGCTTCAATAAACATAAGGGTCCATGTATCCATTTGAATTAGTGTTTTTGTATTTGGGGGGTAAATATCCAGTAGTTCAATTACCAGATTATAGGGGAGTTCTGTTTTTAACTTTTTGAGGAACCTACATAATGTCTTCCATCGTAGCTGCACCAGTTTGCATTCTCACCAACAGTGCAAAGGATTCCTTTGTCTCCACATGTTTGCCAACACTTGTTTCTTTTGTTTTTATTTCAGCCATTCTAATATGTGTGAGGTGATTTCTCATTGTACTTTTTATTTGCACTTCCCTGATGATAAGTGATAATGAGATTTTTTTCATGAGTCTGTTGGCCATCTGGATGTCTTCTTTGGAGAAATGTCTATTCGTGTCTTCTACCAATTGTTTAATTGAATTATTTGTTTGGGGTGTTGGGTTTTATAAGTCCTTATATATTTTGCATAGTAATGCTTTATTGGATATCTCATTTGCAAATATGTTCTTCCATGCAGTAGGTTGCCTTTTAACTTTGTTGATTGTTTCTTTCCCTGTGCAGATACTTTTTATTTTGTTGAAGTCCCAATAGTTTATATATGTTTTTATTTCCCTTGCCTCAGGAAACATATCTAGAAAAAAATTACTACAGGCGATGTTGAATATGTTACTATATATGTTCTTTTCTAGGATTTTTATGATTTCAGGTCTCATGTTTTGGTCCTTAATCCATTTTGAGTTTATTTTTGTGTATGGTGTAAGAAACAAGGGGCGCCTGGGTGGCTCAGTGGGTTAAAGCCTCTTTAACCTAAGCTTTCGGCTCAGGTCATGATCCTGGGGTCCTGGGATCGAGCCCCGCATCGGGCTCTCTGCTCCGCGGAGAGCCTGCTTCCTCCTCTCTCTCCCTGCCTGCCTCTCTTGCCTATTTGTAATCTCTGTCTGTCAAATAAATAAATAAAAATCTAAAAAAAAAATTAAAAAAAATATAAAAAGAAAGAAGTCTAGTTTATTTCTTTTACTGTAAGTTTTCTCAACACCATTTGTTGAAAAGACTGTCTTTTTCCCACTAGATGTTCTTTCCTGGTTTGTTGAAGATTAATTGAACATATAGCTATGGTTTTTTTCTGAGTTTTCTATTCTGCCCTATTCATGTGTCTATTTTTGTGCCATTACCATACTGTTTAGATTACTACAACTTTGCAGTATAACTTGAAGTCCAGCTTTGCTTTTCTCTTTCAAGATTGCTTTGGCTATTCAGGGTCTTTTGTGGTTCTATACAAATTTTAGGATTGTTTGTTCTAACTCTGTGAAAAATGTGGTTGGTAATTTGATAGGGATTGAATTAAGTGTGTAGATTGCTTTGGGTAGTTATACATTTTAACAATATTGGTTCTTCCAATAAATGAGCATGGAATATCTTTCATTTCTTTGTGTCCTCTTCAGCTTCTTTCACCAGTGTCCTATACTTTTCAGAGTAAAAGTTTTCCACTTGTTTAGTTAGGGTTAGTCCTACCTATCTTACTATTTGTGCTGCAGTTGTAAAAGGGATTGTTGGTGTGTAGAAAAGCAACATATTTTTGTACATTGATTTTGCACCCTGCAACTTCACTGAATTTTTTAATCAGTTCTAGCAGTTTTTGGTGGAGTGTTTCATGTTACTTGCCAATAATTAAAGATTTGTTTCTTCCTTACCAACATGGATGCATTTTATTTCTTTTTGTTGTCTTATTGCTGTGGCTAGGACTTACAGTACTATCTTGAAAAGAAGTGAGGAGAGTGGACATCCTAGTCTTGTTCCTGAATTTAGGGGCAAAGCTCTCAGTTTTTCACCATTGAAGGATGATGTTAGCTGTGGGTTTTTCATATATGGCCTTCATTATGTTAAGGTATCATCTCTAAGTCTACATTGTTGACAGTTTTAATCATTAATGGATGTTATACTTTGTCAAATTTTTTTTCTGTATCTGAAATGATCATATGGTTATTATCCTTTCTCCTATTGATGTTATGTATTACACTGAATGATTTTCAAATATTGAACCACCTTTTCATCCAAGAAATACATCTCCTTGATCATGGTGAGTGACTTTTTAAGGTATGTTGTTGAATTTAGTTGACTAATATTTGCTTGAGGATTTTTGTACGTGTGTTCATCAGGGAAAATGGCTTGTAGTTCTATTTTTAGTGGTGTTTTTATCAGCTTTTGGTAACAATATAATATTGGCCTTATAAAAGAAATTTGGAAGTTTTCCTTCATTTTAGACTTTTTGAGGTAGTATGAGATGAATAGGTATTAACTCTTCTTTAAATGCTTGGTGAAATTCACCTGTGAAGCCATCTGTTCCTTGAATTTTGGTTTTGGGGTTTTTGATTACTGATTCAACTGATTTCCTGCTTACCAGTCTGCTAAATTTTCTATTTCTTCCTGTTTCAGTTTTGGTAGCTTATATGTTTCTAGGAATTTTTCCATTTATTCTACATTATCCAATTTGTTAGTGCAATTTTTCATAATATCCTCTTATAATTGTGTTTGTGTGGTTTTAGTTGTGATTTTTCTTCTCTCATTTACGGTTTTATTTATTTTATCTTTTTTCTTTTTTTCTTGATAAGTCTGGCTAGAGTTTACTCAATTTTATTGAGTTTTTTAAAGAAAATTTCCTGGTTTCATTGATCTGCTGTTGTTGTTGTTGTTGTTGTTTCTATAATATTTATTTGTGCTCTAATCTTTATTATTTCCTTTCTTCTACTGGCTTTAGGCTTCATTTCTTGTCCTCTTTCAAATTCCTTTAGGTATAAGTTTAGGTTGTTTATTTGAGATTTTTCTTGCTTCTTCAGATAGGCATGTATTGTTATAAGCTTTCCCCTTATAACTGCTTTTCTGCATCCCAGAGATTTTAGACCATTGTGTTTTCATTTTCATTTGTTTCTATGTACTTTTTTATTTCTTCTTATATTTCCTGGTTGACCCACTCATTGTTTAATAGCATATTATTTAACCTTCTTGTATTTGTGGTCTTTCTAGATTTTTTCTTATGATTGACTTTTAGTTTCATACTGTTGCGGTCAGAAAAGATGTAGGTATGACTTTGATCTTCTTGAATTTGGTCTTCTTGAGGTCAGTTTTGTGGCCTATTATAGGATCTATTCTGGAGAATGTTCGATGTGTACTTGAAGAGAATATCTATTCTGCTTTAGAATAGAATGTTGTGAATATATTTGTTAGATCCATTTGGTCTTGCCATTGCTTCATTGTTGATTTTCTATCTAAATGATCTGTCCATTGATGTATGTCAGGTGTCCCCTACTATTATTCTCTACTCTTATTGTATTATTGCCAATTAGTTCCTTTATTTTTGCTATTGTTTTATGTATTTGGATGTTCCTATGTTGGGTGAATACAGATTTGCAATTGTTATATCTTCTTATTGGATTGTCCATTTTATTATTATATAATGTCGTTCTTTGTCTCTTATTACAGTCTTTGTTTTAAAGTCTATTTTTTCCAATATAAGTATTGCTACCCTAGCTTTCTTTTGAAATCCAGTTGGCTGATAAATATATCTCCATCCCCTCACTTTCGATCTACAGGTGTCTTTAGGTCTAAAATGAGTGTCATTAAGCAGCATATAGATAGGTTATTTTTTTTAATCCATTATGACACCTTATGTTTTTTGATTGTAGTATTTAATACATTTACAATCAAAGTAATTATTGGAAGATATATATTTTTTTCATTTTATCATTTTTTTGTGATTGTTTCTGAAGATTTTCTCTAATCATTTCTTGTCTTTCTTTAATGTTTCTCTTATTCTCTCCATGATATATTTGGATTTCTTTCTCTTTATTCTTTGTATTTATATTAGTGGTTTCTGTGATATAGTTACCATTATGCTTCTATATAAACTCTTCTGCATATAGCAGTCTATGTTTAGTTGCTGATCATATAAGTTTTATCCCATTCTTTACTTGTCTCCTCCCCATGTTTTAGGTATATTTGTTATATTTTAAATTCTTTTATTTTGTGATTACTTTGACTGATTTTACAAAAATATTCATTTTTACTGCTTTTGTCTTTCTCACTTTTACACTGTCATTTTTTTGTTTCTCCTTTTCATTCAGAGTCCCTTTTAAAATTTCTTGTGAGGCTGTTTTAATGATCATGAACTCCTTCAGTTTTTGTTTGTCTGGGAAATTCTTTATCATCCTCTATTCTTAATGATAGTCTTGTTGTTTAAGTATTCTTTGCTGCAGATTTTCCCCCATTCTACACTTCGAATATATCATTCTACTCTCCTTTGGCATGCAAAGTTTCTGTTAAAAATTTACAGCTAGCCTTATGGGTTTCCCCTGGTAAGTTTGTAACTTATTTTGCCCTGCTGCTTTTCAAATATTTTCTTTGTTGCTATATTTGAAAATTTAATTAGTGTAAGTCTGCTTTTGTTGAATTTGATGTGGGTTCTCTGTGCCTCCTGTATCTCGGTATATGTTCCCTTCCCCAGATTAGGGAAGTTTTCAGCTATTATTTCTTCAAATAAATTTTCTGCCCCCTCTTCTCTCTCTTGTCCTTATGGGACTCTTATATGAATGTTATAACGTTTGATGTAGGCACTGAGTTCCCTAAGTCTATTCTCATTCTGCATTAATTCTTTTTTCTCTCTTTTGTTCAGCTTGATTATATTACATTACTCTGTGTTTTAGGTCACTAATTTGTTCCTCTGCTTCTTCCATCTTGCTGTTCATTCCATCAAGTGTGTTTCTCATTTCATTTATTGAGCTTTTTATGTCTGCTATGTTATTCCTTACCTCTTAGTTAAGGATATTATTCATGCCGTCTACACTTTCGTCAAGTCCAGTGAGTAATGTTAGGATCATTGCTTTAAATTCTCAATCAAGCATGTTACTTATATCTGTTTCTCTTAGATCTCTGGCTGAGGCCCTGTCCTGTTCTTTCGTTTGGGATAAATTTCCCCATCTCTTAATTTTGTCTGCCTCTCTGCATCTGTGTTAAGAAAGTTTGTTATGTCGTCTGTTCTAGAAAGTAGTGACGTTATGAAGAAGACATCCTGGGTGTCATGAAGTGCAGTGTCCCCTGCTCACCAGAAAGTGGCACTTTAGGAGAGTATCTTTTGTTTGTTGCTTATGCCTTTTTGCTGTGTCTGAGTCACTTTTCCTTTGAGTGAAGCCGTCTGTATTGACTCTGTGCCTGTTGTGAGGTATGCTTTTTCTCTGGTATTAGTTGGACCAAGGCAGGCCATCTCTGAGGGAATGTGCCTGCTGGAAGACTTGGGAGCAGGATCTCAGTGTTAGTAAAATTTGTGTTGGGCCACTAGTACTGTGCTATATACCTCAAAGCACTGCAGCAGCTGGGGGCTACATGTTGGGACAGGCCATGGTACAAGACTGGACATAGCACATGACAATAGCTGCGCACAACTGGGGCAAGCATGTGAAGGTGGTTGTGAATGCATGGCTGGGTGCTATGCTGCACTGCAAGAGGTCAGGGTATGCAGCAGCAGCTCTGCACCTGGCAGTTGGACAGGGAATGGATGCAGCATTAACAAAACTTGGCCTGAGCCCTTGGCTGAGGCTATAAGTGTCTGTGCATCTCTAACTCCTGTAGGGTCTGTGTTTCCACTGGAGGCAGGGGAGGAAAATAGTGACTGCCAGTTGCCTCATTTTTGAAGAAGTCCCCCAACATTTTTGAAATTAGTATGAACAGATTTGAATGCCATTTTCCTCAGCATTGTGTTAACTGCCATTTTTATGTTGCCTCTCCACCCAGGCTTCTGTCTCTTTTAAGGCTGCAACCTAGCTATCACTCCCCTTCCCACTCACTCAGTGGTGAGTCAACTGACTTAAAGCTCCAGGCTCCAAGTCCCATTGGCTTTAGAACCCTTGGAATTCAGCCCTCTGATTTTTAAAGCTAGTTGTTATGGGAATTTGTCTTCCCTGTGTGAGCTCCTTCATCTGAAGGCTCATTTCTCTACTGTCTCCACCTGTACAATTCCATCTCTCCTTGAAGCATCCTTCCTCTGCCTTTCTGAACTTCCCAAACTTTCAGATGCAGCTTCTTCTCTATATTTACTTTGGAGTATTTTGGGCTGCTCTTTTGGATTGCTCTCCAGTTTATTGACTTGGATGTGGATGATACGTGGTTGTAAACGTGCTATAGGTGAGCTTAATGTCCTCATACTCTGCTGTCTTCCTAGGCTTCCCTCTATTGTACACTTTATAAAGGTGAATTGTATTACATCTGAATTATCTCTCAATAAACTGTTACCAAAAGTATATAATGAAAAAAGTATATGTTTCTTCTCATCATTTTCTACTTTCTTTTTTATCTATATTGTTTTTAGAGAAAGCATGCACATGTGCATGAGCAGGGACAGGGACAAAGGGAGAGGGAGAGAATCTTAATCAGGATCTACACCCAGAGTAGAGTGGAGCCCAACACAGGGATGGATCTCACAGTGCTGAGATCATGACCTGAGCCAAAATCAAGAGTCGGATGTCTAACTGACTGAGACACCTAGGCACTCCTCTAGTTTCTTCATACTATATGATAAAGGTACAAATATCCCTTCTCCTTAAAAACCAACAAAAAATATTTTTAAAAAGAGAAGTCACTTCTGCCAGTGGTAAAAGGGCCCTTATAAGAGCAGAAATCCAAACAAGACTATTTACAACTTTCTATGTGATAGTAGATAAATTGAGCATTCACATATCAGATTTGATTGCCTTGTATTTTGACACTTTGCTGTCCATCTTCTGGGTGAAATAATTGGATATCCCTACTAATACGCTTGACAAGTAATTCACTCTTGGAACAAAGAAAATTCTCCTTATTTGAAAAAGCTGGTGGGGGTAGTGGTGGGAGTCAATGAACAAAAGAAAAGAAAGCCACCATGTCTTATTTTTATTCATGGAAAATACATATTAGCCTGATGAGGTTCTTCCAATCCTTGTATAGTTTTCAAAGATAGCAGACATGCACCATGCAATTTCAAAAATAAAACAGTAGACTTCAGAGATATTCAAAACTGACTGCTTTGGACTATGCTTAAAGAGTTACTAAAAGTACAGGTGCAGGAGGAGGAGGGACAAGATGGCAGAGAAGTAGGAAACCCTGTTTCAACTGGTCTCTTAAAGTGAGCTAAATATCTACCAGAACACTCTGAACACACATGAAATCAGACTGAGATGTAAGATTATACACTTCTGGACCTGTATGGGGACAGAAGACATCAGTGGAGAGGTAAAGCAGAGTGGGAATACTCTGACTGATAAGGAGGACAAGCAGAAGAGGGAGGGAGTGACCAGAAGCAACATATTGGAAAGTAATACCCCAATATTAAAGTGCCCTGTGGTTGGGGACCAGAATTAACTTGGAGTCTGGTTGAAGGCACTCAAAAAGAGCAAAAGATATTAAAGGGCAACTGGTGGAATAGGGCGGTCACAGGCATGGGCCTGAGACCTTGGACACAGGACAGCCACTGCCAGTGACACCCATGTCAGAGAGAGTGGCAGAGCCTCCAATCTGTGGACCCTGAGCCCCCGGCCTTCCAGTGCTTGCACCACCACTCAGCTGGGCACTTTCTTGCCCACACGTGAGGGAGTCTGGTGTGGGCCCCAGCCAGCCTTCTGTGCTCTACATGCCTGAGCAACCACAGGGTTTGAGCACCACCTGTCCGTGCCTGAGAGAGCTTGGTGTGGGTGCCAGCTGGTGTTCCTTAGGACTGTGGTCTTCTGCCACCAGCTGAGGGTCTGTACACTCTCAGCCTGTGCCTGGGAGAACCCAGCATGCTCTCTGTTTGGGATCCCTGGTGGCAGCCTTCTGCAACCTTTGTGACTGTGAGGTCTGAGCCCACCCTGCATGGGCCTGGACCCCAGACAGCAGTCCTAGTAAAGGCAGCCACCAGAAGTGGGCTCCCTGGATGAATATCACTCGTGGTTATACTGGCACAGGGGTGCAGAGACGAGAAGGAGGCTCAGACGACTACTGAGACCGTGACAGGGGGTGCACAATGCCTGTGGGAGTTTGCGCTGTTCAGCGGAGTTTGCAGAAGGGGACTCTGTTTTCTGGACCACCCAGAGGGGAGCAGACTAAGCCTTCTCTCTGAGGTGGAGGTCTGGGTGCAGTTTGCTTTCCACTACACCTCTGGAAAGCCACAAAAAGCAACCAAAAAACAAAAACCTCCAAAGAACAAAAGCCAGAAAAACTGGTTTCCACGGAGCCCAGCCCCTTCATAGGAGCAGAACGACTCAATTCAAGCAAGAGTGAGTGAAAAGAAATATAGCAGGCCCCTCCCCCCAAGCCAAGCCAAAAGAGCAAGAGGACAACCACCACAAGGTAACCATAAAACTGTAAAGCCCTATCAGGGGAAAAAAATATATTAAGGCAGTATTGCCCTAAAACCTGTATATTTCATAGATACAACTTTTTTTTATTCATTCTCACAATTTTTGTCCCTTTAATTTTTTTAATGTACTTACTAGTATAACTAGAGGTTTGAAACAACATATTCCATAATAACCTTTTAACTTGAACTTTTTCATACATATACCTGTACTGTGTTTTTCTTTTTCTTTTCTTTTTAATATACATATACATATGAGCTTCAAGGTAATCCTTTCTCCCTAATCAATACTACCGCTTTATATAAAGCAGTTTTAATCTCCCTTTATCCCTGGAAAGTGGTATCCTTTAACAAAGATATCAAGATACACCAAGGAAGAACCAAAATAAACTTCCTCACCCACATCAAGGATTTATAACCACCTTCCGATCTTTTTCTTCTGTTAGTGTTTCTGTGTATTTGTTTTTCTTCTGGGATTATATAAATCTTATTCTTGTTGTTCATTTTTGCTGGGTTCCTCTTTTTTTCTTGTCATTTATTTTTGTTGGTCTTTTCATTTGACCATTTTTGTTAATATACCTCATAAATCTTACTTTTAGGGCTCATTCTGACTGGGTTTTCTCCCTTTGTTCTCTTTCTCTTTCTCTCTTTTTTTTTTTTACTTTTTTTTTTTTTCATTCTTTTTGGTGATGACTTCTGATAGCTCCAATAGTCCAGGGTGCAGCTTTCCTGGATGGTGGTTGATACATTCAACTATACATCCCCCAACCACCTCTCGCCAAAAGGAACACCCAACAAAGGAAAAATTCAGACTGTGCCCTCTGCCACAGAACTATTGGGTATAGACATAAATGGTATGTCAGAAAGGGAATTCAAGGTAACAATTATTCAGGCAATGGCTGGGTTGGAGAAAACCGTTAGTGACAACATAGAATCTCTAAGGACAGAAATGAGAGCCAACCTGGCAGAAGTTAAAAGTGCTCTCAAAGAGATCCAATCTAATCTAAATATGCTAACAACTAGGGTAACCTGGCAAGAGATAGAATTAGTGATCTAGAAGACAAACTGATAGAGAAAAAGGATCAAGAGGAGGCATGTAACAAACAGCTTAGAAGCCATGAAAACAGAATTAGGTAAATAAATGACACCATGAAATGATCCAATTCAGAATTATTAAGATCCCTGAGTGGGGTAGAGAAAGGGAGAAGACTAGAAGATATAGTTGAACAAATTCTGGATGAAAACTTTCCCAGTCTGGGGAATGGATCAAACATTATTGTCCTAAAGGCAGAAAAAACATCCTCCCCTCGACCCGCCCAGAATCAAGGAATCTACAAAGACCTCAAAGGCCGTGACTCTGAAACTGATGAATCATAACTCTAGAAAAGAGCTTTGAGGACAGCTAAGGGGAAGAGATTCCTTACATACAGAGGAAGGTCCATCAGAATAACGTCAGATCTGTCCACAGAAACCTGGCAAACCAGAAAGAGCTGGCAAGACATATTCAGGGCACTGATTGAGAAGAACATGCAGCCAAGAATACTTTATGCAGCAATGCTGACATTCAAAATGGATAGAGAGATAAAGAGCTTCCAAGACCAACAAGGTTTAAGAGTATGTGACCACCAAGCTGGCACTAAAAGAAATATTAAGGGGGGTTCTATAAAAGAAGAAAGAAACCAAGAGTGACATAGAATAGAAATTTACAGAGACAATCTATGGATACAAGGACTTCACAGGCAACATGATGCCAATAAAAACGTATCTTTTAATAATCACTTTCAATTAGAAGAGCCTAAATGCTCTCATAAAATGGCACAGGGTTACAGATTGGATAAAACAGAATGCATCCATATGCTGTTTAGAAGAGACCCATTTGGAACCTAAAGATACATCCAGACTGAAAGTGAAGGGATGGAGAACCATCTTTCATGCCAATAGGCCTTAAAAGAAAGCTGGAATAGTGATTCTCATATCAGATAAGTTAGACTTTATCAAAGGACTGTAGTCAGAGATAAAGAAGGACACTACATCATTCTTACAGGGTCTATCCACCAATAAGATCTAACAATTGTAAATATTTATGCCCCCAATATGGGAGCAGCCAACTACATAAGCCAACTGTTAATCAAAATAAAGAGTCATACTGATACGAATACATTAATTATAGGGGATCTTAACATGTCACTCTCAGTAATAAACAGATCATCCAAGCAGAAAATCAGTAAAGAAACAAGAGCTTTGAATGACATATTGGACCAGATGGATCTCAAAGATATACACAGAACATTCCACCCTAAAACAACGGAATACACATTCTTCTCGAGTACACATGGAACTTTCTCCAGAATAAACCACATACTGGGTCACAAGTCAGAGCTCAACAGATACCAAAGATTGAGATTATTCCCTGCATATTCTCAGACCACAATGCTTTGAAACTGGAACTCAACTACAAGAAAAAGTTTGGAAGGAATTCAAACACTTGGGAACTAAAGATCATGCTGCTAAGGAATGTTTGGATCAACCAGAAAATCAAAGAAGAACTTAAAAAATTCATGGAAACCAATGAGAATGAAGACACATCAGTCCAAAACCCATGGGACACAGCAAAGGCTGTCCTAAGGGGGAAATACATAGCCATCCAAGCCTCACTTAAAAAAATTGAAAAATCCAAAATACACCAGCTCTCTTTATATTTTAAAGAACTGGAAAATCAACAACAAATTAAGCCAGCCCCATGCACAAGAAGGGAAATAATCAAGATTAGAGCAGAGATCAATGATATAGAAACTAGCAATACAGTACAACACATCAATGAAACTAGAAGCTGGTTTTTTGAATTAATAATATTGAGAAACGGCTGGACAAACTAATCCAAAAGAAAAGAGAGAGTATCCAAATTAATAAAATTAGGAATGAAAGGGGAAAGATTGTGACTAAACCCAATGAAATAGAAACAATAATCAGAAATTATTATCTACTGTTATATGCCAATAAGTTAAGCAACCTACAAGAGATAGATGCATCTCTGGAAACCTATAAAACTTCCAAGACTGAATCAGGAAGAAATTGACAATTTGAACAGACCAATATCTAGTAATGAGATTGAAGCAATGATTAAAAACTTCCCAAAAAAAGAAGAGCCTGCGACTTGACAGATTCCCTGGGGAATTCTACCCAACATTCAAAGAAGAAATAATACCTATTCTCCTAAAGCTGTTTCAAAATATAGAAACAGGGGTGGAGGAGTCAAGAGGGCAGAGGAGTAGGAGACTGAGATGACATCAGGTCGCAGGATTCAGCTAGATAGTTATCAAACCATTGTAACCCCTCCAAACCCAACAAGAGATCAAAGAGAAGAAGAGCAGCAATTTGAAAAACAGAAAATGAACCACCTTCTGAAAGGTAGGATGTGTGAAGTGAATCCGAAGCAACAGGAAGGTAGACTGCGGTGGGGAAGGGCCAGCTCCTGGCAAGTGGTGGAACAACAGAGCACAAAATTCAAACTTGTAAAAGTTTGGTCCAATGAGGGGCATTGCTGCAGAATCTAAGCGGGGGTGAAGCCCTTTCTGGGACAGTGTGGTCTCAAGTCCCATGGGGGTCACAGAAGGATCAGGTGTGTCTGAGAGTAGCAGAGCTCCCAGGTATTAGAGCAGGGAAGCTGGCTACAGAGATGGAGCTAAGGAGTGAGCTCTCAGGTTAAAGTTACCTTTAACAGTGATCTGACACAGGCAGACCACTGCTCTCAGAGCAGGGACCCCACAAGTGGAAGATTGAGGGAGACCAACCTTCATCCACCAGAAGAGGAGAGCGGCAGGATCTGCTGGGTTTGAAGAGTCCAAACGGGGCTGTGTGCCAGAGACAGAAATGCTCTGCCAAAGGCTGGGTGAGTTCAGAGAGCAGCCGGAGACCAGGGAGATGGAAATGATTGAGCGCTTTTCTCTGAGGGTACACTGAGGAGTGGAGCCCTGAGCTCTCTGCTCCTCCAGGCCAGAGATTGGGAGGCTGACATTTTTCATTCCCATCCACCAGTGCACTACGGAAAGCTTTCAGGGAAAAAAGGCTCCGAAGAACGAACATGAGCAGATTACTTAGCTCAGCCCCTGGCAACGGCAAGGCAATTCTGCCTTGGGCAAAGACATTTGAGAATCACTACAACAGGCCCCTCCCCCAGAAGATCAGCAAGAACATCCAGCCAAGACCAAGCTCACTAATCAAGGAGAACCGTGGAATTCCAGAGGAAGGTAAAGCAAAGCATGAAATTCCTGGCTTTCTCCCCATGATCCTTTAGTTTTGCAAAGTTAATTAAATTTTTTTAATATATATATTTAACTTTTTTTAATTTTTTTAAACTTCTTTTTACACCCTTTCTTCTCCCCCTGATTTGGGGTCTTTTCTGATTTGGTTAGTGTACATTTTCTGGGGTCTTTGCCACCCTTTTAGTATTTTATTCTCTTGTTCATACATTCTTATCTAGATAAAATGACAAGGTGGAAAAACTCACCACCAAAAAAAGACAAGAGGCAGTACCAAAGGCTAGGAACTTAATCAATATGGACATTGGTAATATGTCAGATCTAGTTCAGAATGACGATTCTCAAGATACTAGATGGGTTCGAAAAAGGCATGAAAGATATTAGAGAAACACTGTCTAGAGAAATAAAAGCCTTTTCTGGGGAAATAAAAGAAATAAAATCTAACCAAGCTGAAATCAAAAAAGCTATTAATGAGGTGCAATCAAAAATGGAGGCTCTTACTGCTAGGATAAATGAGGCAGAAGAGAGACCTGGTGATATAGAAGACCAAATGATGGAGAATAAAGAAGCTGAGCAAAAGAGAGACAAACTACTGGACCATGAGGGAAGAATTCAAGAGATAAGTGATACCATAAGACAATACAATATTAAAATAATTGGGATTCCAGAAGAAGAAGAAAGAGAGAGGGGGACAGAAGGTATATTGGAGAGAATTATTGTAGAGAATTCCCTGATATGGCAAAGGGAACAAGCATCAAAATCTAGGGGGCACAGAAAATCCCCCTCAAAATCAATAAAATAGGTCCACACCCCGTCATGTAATAGTAAAACTTACAAATCTTAGTGATAAAGGGAAAATCCTGAAAACAGCCCGGGAAAAGAAGTCTGTAACATACAATGGTAAAAATATTAGATTGGCATCAGACATCCACAGAGACCTGGCAGGTCAGAAAGAACAGGCATGATATTCAGAGCACTAAATATATTCAGAGCACTAAATGAGAAAAACATGCAGCCAAGAATACTATATCCACCTAGGCTATCACTGAAAATAGAAGGAGAGATAAAAAGCTTCCAGGACAAACAAACACTAAAAGAATTTGTAAACACCAAACCAGTAAATATTGGAATACAGGAAATATTGAAAGGGGTCCTCTAAGCAAAGAGAGATACTATAAGTAGTAGACCAGAAAGGAACAGAGACAATATACATTAACAGTCACCTTAAAGGCAATACAGTGGCACTAAAGTTGTGTCTTTCAATAGTTACCCTGAATGTAAATGGATTAAATGCTCCAATCAAAAAACATAGGGTATCAGAATGAATAAAAAAAACAAGAACCATTGATATGCTGTCTGCGAGAAACTCATTTTAAACCAAAAGACACCCCTAGATTTAAAGTGACAGGGTGGAAAACAATTCATCATGCTAATACCCATCAAAAGAAAGCTAGCAATTGCACTACTGGGTATTTACCCTAAAGATACAAACGTAGTGATCCGAAGGGGCACGTGCACCCGAATGTTTATAGCAGCAATGTCTACAATAGCCAAACTATGGAACGAGCCTAGATGTCCATCAACAGATGAATGGATAAAGAAGATGTGGTATATATACACGATGGAATACTATGCAGCCATCAAAAGAAAT
>PISX010015147.1:0-28879 GCA_004024625.1 Mellivora capensis | reverse complement strand
GTATCCCTGATATGAGGAAGTGGAGATGCAACATGGGGGACTAGGAGGGTAGAAAAAGAAGAAAAGAAACAAGATGGGATTGGGAGGGAGACAAACCATAAGTGACTCTTAATCTCACAAAACAAACTGAGGGTTGCTGGGGGGAGGGGTTTGGGAAAGGTGGGTGGGGTAATGGACATTGGGGAGGGTATGTGCTATGGTTAGTGCTGTGAAGTGTGTAAACCTGGCGATTCACAGACATGTAACCCTGGGGATAAAAATATGTTTATAAAAAATAAAAATTTAAAAAAAAAAGAAAGCTAGGGTGGCAATCCTTATATCAGATCACTTAGATTTTAAACCAAAGAGTATAATTAGAGATGAGAAAGGACACTATATCATACTTAAAGGGTCTGTCCAACAAGAAGATATAACAATTTTAAATATCTATGCCCCTAACATGGGAGAAGCCAATTATATATAGCAATTAATAACAAAATCAAAGAAACACATCAACAATAATACAATAATACGAGGGGACTTTAACACCCCTCTCACTGAAATGGACAGATCATCTAAGCAAAAGACCAACAAGGAAATAAAGGCATTAAATGACACACTGGACCAGATGGACATCACAGATATATTCAGAACATTCTATACCAAAGCAACAGAATGCACATTCATCTCTAGTACACATGGAACATTCTCCAGCATAGATCACATCCTGGGTCACAAATCAGGTCTCAACCAGTACCAAAGGATTGGGATCATTCCCTACATACTGTCAGACCACAATGCTCTGAAGCTAGAACTCAATCTCAAGAGGAAAGTTGGAAAGAACCCAAATACATGGAGGCTAAAGAGTATTCTACTAAAGAATGAATGGGTCAACTAGGAAATTAAAGAAGAAATGAAATAATTTGTGGAAACAAAAGATAATGAAAACACAACAGTTCAAAATCAATGGGACACAGCAAAGGCAGTCCTGAGAGGAAAATATATAGCAATACAAGCCTTTCTCAAGAAACAAAAAAGCTCTCAAATACACAACCTAACCCTACACCTAAAGGAGCTGGAGAAAAAACACCAAAGAAAGCCTAAACCCAGCAGGAGAAGACAAATCATAAAGGTCAGAGCAGAAATCAATGAAATAAAAAAAATAATAATAAATAAAGAAAAAATCAATGAAGCTAGGAGGTGATTCTTTGAAAGAATTAATAAGATTGATAAACCCCTGGCCAGACTTCAAAAAGAAAAGAGACAGGACCCAAATAAATAAAATCATGAATGAAAGAGGAAAGATCACAATCAACACCAAGGAAATACAAGGAACTATAACAACATATTTTGACCTTCCCTTTGAGAGCAGGAACACAACAAGGATGCCCACTCTTACCAAGGATGTTCAACATAGTACTAGAAGTCCTAGCAATAACAATCAGACAACAAAAAGAAATAAAAGATATTCAGATTGGCAAAAAAAAAAAGGCAAACTCTCTCTTCTCACAGTTAACATGATACTTTATATGGAAAACCCAAAAGGCTCCACCCCCAAACTACTAGAACTCATACAGCAATTCATTAATGTGGCAGGATGCAATATCAATGTACAGAAATCAATTGCTTTCTTACACTAACAATTAAAATATGGAAAGGAAAATTAGAGAATTGATTCCATTTACTATATCACAAAAACCATAAGATACCTGGGAATAAACCTACCAAAGAGATAAAGGATCTGTACTTGAGGAACTACAGAACACTCATGAAAGAAATTGAAGAAGACACAAAAAGATGGAAGAGTATCTGGTGCTCAAGGATCAGAAGAATAAACATTGACATTAAAATGTCTATACCGCCTAGAGCCATCTATACTTTCAATGTCATCCCAATCAAAATTCCACTAGCATTTTTCAAAGTGCTGGAACAAACAATCCTAAGATTTGTATGGAACCAGAAGAGACCCCGAATTGCTAAGGAAACGTTGAAAAAGAAAAACAAAACTGGGGGCCTGATTTCAAGCTTTACTACAAACCTGTGATCACCAAGACAGCATGGTACTGGCAGAAAAACAGACACATAAACCAGTGGAACAGAATAGAAAGCCCAGATATGGACCCGCACCTCTATGGTCAAATAATCTACAACAAAGCAGGAAAAAATATCCAGTGTTAAAAAGACAGTCTCGTCAATATGTGGTTCTGGGAAAATTGGACAACTATGTATAGAAGAATGAAACTTAACCATTCGCTTATTCTGTACACAATGATAAACTCGAAATGGATAAAAGACCTCAATGTGAGGCAGGAATCTAAAATCCTAGAGGAGAACATAGGCTGTACCTCTTTGACAGTGGCCACAGAAACTTCTTTCAAGACATGTCTCCAAACGCAAAGGAAACAAAAGTGAAAAGAAATTTTTGGTACTTCATCAAGATCAAAATCTTCTGCACAGCAAAGGAAACAGTCAGCAAAAAAAAAAAAAAGAGGCAACCCATGGAATGGGAGATGATATTAGCATATGACACTACAGACAAAGGGCTGATATCCAAGATCTATAAAGAACTCCTCAAACTTCACACTCAAAAAACGGATAATCACATCAAAAAATGAGCAGAAGACATGAACAGAACAGACACTTCTCCAAAGAAGATATACAAATGGCTAATAGACACATGAAAAAATGTTCATTCCCATTAGCCACCAGGGAGAATCAAATCAAAACCACATTGACATATCACCTTAGACCAGTTAGAATAGCTAAAATCAACAAGACAGGAAACAACAAGTGTTGGAGAGGATGTGGAGAAAGGGGAACCCTCTTACACTGTTGGTGGAAATGCAAGTTGGTGTGGCCACTTTGGAAAACAGTGTGGAGATTCCTTCAGAAATGAAAAATAGAGCTACCCTATGACCCTGCAATCGCACTACTGGATATTTACTCCAAATATATAGATGTAGTGAAAAGAAGGGCCATCTGTACCCCAATTTTCATAGCAGCAATGGCCACAGTCATCAAACTGTGGAAAGAGCCAAAATGCCCTTCAAAGCATGAATGGATAAAGAAGATATGGTCTATATATACAATGGAGTATATGCCTCCATCAAAAAGGATGAGCATCCAACTTTTGTAACAACATGGACAGGACTGGAGGAGATTATGCTGAGTGAAATAAGTCAAGCAGAGAGAGTCAAGTATCATATGGTTTCATTTACTTGTGGAGCATAAGGAATAACATGGAGGACATTGTGAGATAGAATGGAGAAGTGAGTGGGGGGAAATTGGAAGAGGAGACAAACTATGAGAGACTGTGGACTCTGAAAAACAAACTGAGGGTTTTGGAGGGAAGGGGGGTGAGGGTTGTGGGTAGTTGGTATTAAGGAGGACATATATTGCATGGAGCACTGAGTATGGTGCATAAACAATGAACCTTGGAACACTGGAGAAATAAAATAAAATTTAAAAGAAGAATAAAAAATAAAGCCAATGACAAAAACAAAAAAACTTTTTTAATACTAAAAAATATAATGAGTAATCTTTTATTCATATCTAACCTTATATGACAAATCCTAAACTTATGTCAGCATGAAACATTATTGAGAATATTATTGTCTATATTGTCTGGCTGATTAAGAAATAATATTGGAAAATAAATAAATAAACAAACAAACAAACATACAGGTGTAGTATGTAGCCTCTAAAATGGCCTCCAGTGATCTCCACCTTTTGATATTCACATCTACTTTTGTTTCATCATTTTAGGTGTGGGCTGGACTTAATAACTTTCTTTCAAAAAATAAAATGTTCCAGAAATGATGGGGTGCCACTTCTGAAATTAGGTTACAGAAAAACTGTTCCTTCCTTTCAGAACCTTCTTTTACTTTATTGCTGCAAGGGAAGCTAGCTGTCATATTATGAGTTAAATGGAGAATCTTACATGACAAAGACCTGAAGCCTTTCAACAGCCATGTGAGTGGGCTTGTCAATGGGCCCTCTCCCAAGGAACCTTAAAATGATAGCAGCCCAAAAAGACATTTTGATGGCAGCCTTATGAGAGACATTGATCCAGAGGTATACAAGTAAATTGCACAAAGATCTTTGATCACATAGAAACTAAGATAATACATCTTATTTTATTCTAAGACTCTGATGTTTGGGGCTATTTGTTAAGCAGCAGTAGATAACTCATATAACCTGAAAAATAATACCTTCCATTCAATGAGCTACAACAAATTTATTAGGATCCCTTGCTTTTAGAGTTGAGCCAAGACAAAGGAAGAGAGAAAGAGGGTACTAGCTTACTTTAAAGATTTTGGGGGATGTGGTTGTTACTTTCTGAACAATTGTAATTCCTCAGAAATTGAAAAATACAGAAAACTCATCTTTATTCCTCTCTTCCAAATTTGGGGGGATCCCCAGCTAATTACGAGCTCTTATTAACTGACAAATGAATGAAATATCCAATACAAACTAATAATACTAATAATCTTAATTTCTTCACGTTTTCCAGGACCAGATAATCGCATTTTAGGGAAAGCCATGGAAGATACCAGGATTTTACTGTGCTAGTCTCCATCCCTTTCAACAAAAGCAATACAGAGCTAAGCCACAGTTTTTTTTGTTCTTGAAATGACAGCTCACTTAATTTTTAATACTTTATATTGTGTCATGTCATTTATGCAATGTTGGATAATGATCTTAAAATGTTAAGCACTTTTGGACACCATGTACACAAATCCTACCCTTCTATAAAAGGATGTGTGAACTTATATTTACATAAATGTTAAAATTTTTACTACATTTTAAAAACTGGGGTGGGGTAGGAAGCCATCTGATTGGTAAAAAAAAAAAAAAAAAAGGACCAATTTTTTAAGTATTCTTTTCAAATACATGTTTTTTACCTTTAGGAACATCATTAAGAAAGTAAGATACAAATGATAGTATATATCATGTAAAAATAATCATGACAAATTGACTATAATCAATAACATTACATAGCACTGCATTTATTGGCACATTTAGTCTCAGATATTATTTTTTTTCAAGTGTTTTAAAATTTTGTGTGATGATTAGATAAACTACTGAATTCTGATTCCCCTTGATTTTTAGTTAGACTTTTAAGCTGTAAGTGGAAGAAATTTTGAGCTTTTTCCTCAATAAAATGATTATGTTCAGTCCAAATTATTATAATATTTAAATTATAAATGACATTTTATTAACGGATATGCTCTGAAAATTCTCACACACAAACTGATTTTGTTAAGTTTCATCTGCTTTCCTTTTTTCTTTAATATCCATCAGCCTATGAAAAGAGAGAAATGAGTGGTAGCACCTGTGTTAACACAGAGAGTTTAGTTTAAATTTGAGTAACAGTAAATGAGCAGGTAGGGTACATAGTGGGCTTAGTGTGTGTGGATAGCATACTTAGTAGAAGAGTGACAAATATATGTTCAACAAGATGTTTCACCCTAGCTAGAGTTTTAGAAAAATAGTAATACATTATAACTTGCTAACATATCCAGTTATGTAAACTATATAGTTTACTATGTTCATCAGTATCCTTTACACAATCCTTTACAAATTCAACCCTGATGGGAGCAGAATTGTGACCTTGATCTTCAGTTTTACACAAGTACACAAGTACAGTGTTCTTAGCATTGATCTTAGAATTACTGTTTGACACGCTCCCTTAATTTGAGTGCATGTCAAATTAAGGGAGTGATTTTTCCATTATTAAGAATTATATATAGGGAAAGCTATGATGGTGGCATAGTAGGAGTACCCTAGTCTTGCCTCATCCCTCCTACACAGGTAGATAATTATCAAATCATTCTGAACACCCAAGAAATTGATATGAGGACCAAACAAACAAACTGCACAACTAGAGGGAGAGAATAGGCCACATGGAGAAAAATAGGAAGGTTGTACACGCGGACTGGGGGAAGAAATGGATCACAGGTGCTGCAGAGGTGAGGGAGCCCTGGTTTTGGAGAAAGGGGAGAAAGACAAGCCTATAGGAGATTGCACAAGGAGAACACTTCCTCAAAACCATTGGAGAGAAAATGAGAAGATATGATTTTCATAAGTATTTTCAACCACCAGCACTCAGACACTGGAGTTTTAGAGGTCTGTGTCGTGGCTGGGATAGAGCCATGAGGGTAAGGGTACTGACCTACTAGAAAAAAAGGCAGGCAGGTAACCCAGGGGTAGATGGCTTGATCTGAGAATCACATAAGACAAACAGGGGGAAACTGCTCTTCTTCAAACACACCTTTGAGAGGTGTCATTGCCTCTCCAGGAGCAAAAGAGCTGTCAGGTGCCATTCCTCTCACCCCTATCCATCAAAAACACACACTGAGATCAAATAACCTGGACACTGGCTGTTTAGCTTATTTGCCCTAAATCCCATGCCCCTGCACTCTGAAGCCACATCCCTTCTGGGTCAAACCAACATCAATTCCAGTGCAGTGAGACCCACCCCCAGAAGACCAGCACAGGTCCCCACCACACCAGGTCCTTAACATTTTGAGTTTTAAAAATCAGCAGGCTTGGCTGCGATAGAACCCAAAGTGCACTGCACCAGGCAGGAACACAAACCAGAGACAGTGTGAAAACAATGGTCTGAAAAAAACCTGGAACACACAAGGAGAAATTAATCGCCCTTCTAGAAAGGCTTTGCTGATAGCAGCAAGTACCAACTCCACTTTCTGAGGACAAGGGAGCTTGTTGGCACCATTTCCCTCACCCACTCCTCAGCACAAACTTCAGTAAAGAACACAGTACCAACACTCCCTACCTAACCTGCTTACACCAAGTCCTGGCCCCCCCATCACCTGCACTCTGCTGGTACTACTTTTCTCAGCAAGCATGCCTAAGGGCCAATGCAGGTGCCCCCTCCCCAGAAGATCAACAAAAAATCATGTGCACACCATGTCTACTGACCACAGAGTTCTACATCGCTTCAGTTTTAGTGGAAATAGCATCAGGTCTCATTTCACAAGCAGACCACAGCACACCTACTTAAAACTGACCACACTCTGACAAAGTTCAAACACTTTATAATGTAGGCAAAGAGAACCTCTGTAGGTGACTGAATTGAGGGATAGAACAGCCAAAGCACAGCATCAGAGTGCATGTAGCACACACCAGAAACCCTTCTTGAAGCACCAGGCCCTGGACACTATATGATGTCTTCTTGGTCAAACCATTAATCTAAGGAGAAGGAAATATAACAGGATTTTCTGAAACACAGAAGACAGAGATCTAGAAAAAATGACAAGACAAAGGAATTCATCCCAAAAGAAAGAACAAGTAAAAGTCATGACAAGGAATCTAGTAAAAACAGATATAAGTGATATGCCTGAAGCAGAATTTAAAGCAACATTCATAGGGATATTTGCCAGGCTTGTGAAAGTATGGAAGACACCAGGGAGATATTTACTGCAAAGATAAAAGAGCTAAAAAACCATCAGGCAGAAATGAAAAAATGCAATATTTAAGATTCAAAACTGCCTGGGGTGCAATGACCACAAGGATGGAATAAACAGAGAAACAAAGTTGTATATAAGATAGAATTATGGAAAATAATGAAGCTGAACAAGAGAAAGGAGAATAATGAATCATAAGAGTAGATTTAACGAACTTAGTGACTCCAACAAATGTAACAACATTCATATCTTTAGACTCTCAGAAGAGAGAGAAAAGAGAACAGAAGATTTATTTGAGGAAATAATAGCTGAAAATTTCTTAATCTAGGGAGGGAAACAGGCATCCAAATCCAGAGGCACAGAGAACTCCCATTAAAATCAACAAAAGCAGGTTGAGACCAACACATATTGTAGGTAAATTTACAAAATGCAATGACAAAGAAAAAGTCCTAAAAGCACCAAGACAAAGTCCCTAATTTACAAGGGAAGACCAATAAGGTAGATTTCTCCACAGAAACATGGCAAGCCAAAAGAAGGTGGCATGATATATTCAACATGTTGAATGGGAAAAATATGCAGCCAAGAATATTCTATCCCACAAGTGTAACATTAAGAATAGAAAGAAAGATAGTTTCCCAGGCAAACAAAAATTAAAGGAGATTATGACCACTAAACCAGCCCTGAAGACATATTAAAGGGGACTTTTTTAAGTGTGAAGGAAAGACCAAAAGTGACAAAAACTATAAAGGAACAGGAAAAGCCTCCAGAAAAAAACAAAACAAGTAAGGAAATGACACTAAATACATATCCATAAATAAAAATCCTGAATGTAAGTGATCTAAATACTCCAATCAAAAGATACAGGGTGTCAGAATTGATAAAAACAGAACAAAACAAGAGCCATCTATATGCTACCTAAAAGAGACTTATTTTAGACCTAAAGAAACCTGCAGATTGAAAGTGAAGGGATGGAGAAATATTTATTATGCAAATGGACATCAAAGGAAAGCTGTAGTAGCAATACTTCTATCATACAAACTAGATTTTAAACCAAAGTCTGTAACAAAAAATTGAAGAGTGACACTATATCATAATAAAGGGGTCTCTCCTACAAGAACATCTAACAACTGTAAATGTTTATGTCTCCAAACTTGGAGCACCCAATATATAAAACAATTAATAGCAAATATCAAGGAACTCACTGAGAATAATACAGTAACAGTAGGGGATTTTAACAACACAATTACATCAATGGGCAGGTCATCTAAGCAGAAAATCAATAAGGAAAAAATAGCTTTTAATGACATACTGAAATAAATGGACTTCGCAGATATATTCAGAACATTTCATCCTAAAGCAGCAGAATATGCATTATTTTCAAGTGCACATGGAATATTCTCCAGAAGAGATCACATACTGGGTCACAAATCATGCCTCAATAAGTACAAAAAGATTGAGATCATATAATGCAACTTTTCCAACCACAATTCTATGAAACTTGAAGTCAACCACAAGAAAATATTTGGAAAGACTACAAAGACATGGAGTTTAACGAATATACTACAAAGAATGAATGGGTCAACCAGGAAATTAAAGAAGAAATTAAAAAATATATGGAGACAAATGAAAACACGATGGTCCAAAACCTTTAGGATGCATCAAAAGTGGT
The DNA here is from genome assembly GCA_004024625.1 of Mellivora capensis. Taxonomy (NCBI): domain Eukaryota; kingdom Metazoa; phylum Chordata; class Mammalia; order Carnivora; family Mustelidae; genus Mellivora; species Mellivora capensis. Next base: position 19,801 of record PISX010015147.1, on the reverse strand, counting down.
AATAAGAGGGAAGAATATAGCAATAAAAACCTACCTCAAGAAGGAAGAAAAATCTGAAATAAAGAGCATAATCTTATACCTAAAGTGGCTAGAAAAAGAACATCAAATGAAACCTAAAGCCAACAGAATCACAGAAATAAAAAGATTAGAGCAGAAATAAATGATATAGAAACTAAAATGACAATAGAACAGACCAATGAAACCAGAAGCTGATTCTGAGAAAAAATAAATAAAATTGATATACCCTATAGATAGAGCTGAAGTATATTAGGGTGAGTGAAATAAATGAGTCTGAGAAAGAAAAATACCAAATGAATTACTCCTATGAAGAAATTTAAAAAGAAAGCAGATGAATACATGGGTAGCGGAAAAAAAGAGAGAGGGAAGCAAAACAATAAAAGACTACTAAATTTAGTGAACAAAATAAAGATTGATGGAGGAAGGTGGGTGGGAGATAGGTTAAATAGGTGATGGGTATTAAAGAGGGCAATTTTTCTGATGAGCACTGGGTGTGATATGTAAGTGATGAATCACTAAATTCTACTCCTAAAACCAATATTATATTATATGTTAACTAACTAGAATTTAAATAAAAATTTAAAAGAAACAAACAAAAAAGAGTATTTGAAAAAAAAGAAAAGAAAATTGATAAACCCCAAGCCAGACTTCTCAAAAAGAAAGAAAGACCCAAATAAATAAAAACACAAATGGGAGAGGATGAATAACAGCACATGGAAATATAATCATAAGAGAATATTATAAAAAATTATATGCCACCAAATCAGACAATCTGGAAGAAATGGATAAATTCCTAGAAGCATATAAACTACCACAACTGAAACAACAATAACCAGCAAAGAAATTGAATCAGTAATCAAAAATCTCCCAAGAAACAAAAGCCCATGGCTAGATGGCTTCATAAGAGAATTCTACCAAACACTGAAAGAAAAGTTAATATCTATTCTTATCAAACTATTCCAAAACATAGACATGGAAGGAAAACATCCAAACTAATTCTATGTGGTCAAAATCACCCTGATTCCAAAATCAAGACTCCACTGACAAAGAGAACTACAGGCCAATATCACAGATGAACATGGATGCAAAAATTCTCAACAAACTGCTAGCAAACCAAATTCAGTAGACACATTGAAAGAATGATTAACCACAATCAAGTAGGATTTATTCCTGGACTGCAAATGTGGTTCAATATTCAGAAATTAAACAACATGATACACCACATTAATAAAAGAAAGGATAAGAACCATACAATCCTCTCAATAGATGCAGAAAAAAACCTTTGACAAAGTACAACTCCATTCATGATTAAAAACAAAACAAAACAAAACAAAACCCTTAACAGCGTAGGTTAGAGGAAACATAACTGAACATCATAAAGGTCATATGCAAAAAACCCACAGCAAATATCATCCTCAATGGGGAAAAAGTCAGAGCTTTTCCTCTATGGTCAGGAACAAGACAAGGATGTCCACTCTCACCACTATTATTTAATACAGTACTAGAAGTCCTAGTCTCAGCAATCAGACAACAAAAAGAAATAAAGTCTTCCAAATCAGCAAGGAAGAAGTCAAAGTTTCACTATTTGCAGATAGTGTGATACTCTATATAGAAAACCCAAGTCTACCAAAAACTTGCTAGAACTGATACACAAATTTAGTAAAGTCATGGGATAAAAAGTTAATGTACAGAAATCTGTTACATCTTCATACACCAAAAATGAAGTAGCAGAAAGAGAAATCAAGGATTTGAACCTATATTCAAATGCACCAAACACTGTAAGATACCTGGGAATAAACCTAACCAAAGAGCTAAAAGATCTGTACTCTGAAAACTATAGAAAACTTTTGAAAGAAACTGAAGAGGAAATGAAGAAATGGGTAAATATCCCATAAACATGGATTGGAAGAACAAATACTATTAAAATGTTCATACAACCCGATTTATTCTGCACACTTAATGTAATCCTTATCAAAATGCCACCAGCATTTTTCACAGAGCTAAAACAAACAAACAAAAAAATCCTAAAATTTGTATGGAACAAGAAAAATCCCCAATCTTAAAATACAAAAGCAAAGCTGGAAATATCATAGTTCTGTACTTCAAGTTATATTAAAATGTTGTAGCAATCAAGACAGTATGGTACTGGAACAAAAACTTACACAGAGATCAATGGAACAGAATAGAAAATCCCAAATTGGACCCACAACTATATAATCAACTAATCTTCAACAAAGCAGGAAAGACTGTACGAAGGAAAAAAGACAGTCTTTGATAACTGATGCTGGAAAAAGTGGACAGCAAATTGCAAAGAATGAAACTGGACCACTCCCTTGCATGATACACAAAAATAAAATCAATATGGATAAAAGACTTTAATGTGAGACAGGAAATCATCAAAATCCTAGAGGAGAATACAGGCAGTAACTTCTTTGACATCGGTCATAGCAACTTCTTACTACATATGTCTCTAGAGGCAAGGGAAACAATAGCAAAAATGAATTATTGGGATTTCATCAAAATAAAAAGCTCCTGCACAGGGAAGGAAACAATAACAAAACTAAAACACAGTCTTTGGAATGGGAGAAGATAATTGCAAATGACACATCTGATAAAGGGTTAGTATCCAAAATATATAAAGAACTTTTAAAACTGAACACCCAAAAAACAAATAACCAGTTAAAAATGGGCAGAGGACATCAATGGACATTTTTCCAAAGAAGACATACAGATGGCCAACAGACCCATGAAAAGATGCTACACATCACTCAGCATAAGAGAAATACAAATCAAAACTACAATTAGATACCACCTCACACCTCTCAGAATGTCTAAAATTAACAAGACAGGAAATAACAAGTGTTGGTGAGGATGTGGGAAAATGGGAACTATCTTACACTATTGGTAAGAATCCAAACTGGTGCAGTTACTCTGGAAGAAAGAATGAAGGTTCCTCAAAAACTGAACAATAGAACTACTCTATTATCCAGCAGTTGCACTACTAGTTATTAATCCAAAGGATGCAAAATTACTGATTCAAAAGGGCATGTACTCTGAAGTGTAGAGCATCATTATCAACAATACCCAAATTATGGAAAGAACACAAATATCCATCAACTGATGGATGGATAAAGAAGTGGTATAGATAGATAGATAGATAGATAGATAGATAGATATAGATATAGATATAGATATAGATATAGATATAGATATAGATATAGATATAGATATATAATGGAATATTACTCAGCCATAAAAAAAGAATGACAGCTTATCTTTTGTAATGACATTGATGGAGCTAGATTGTATTATGCTAAGAAAATAAGTCAGAGAAAGACACATACCATATGATTTCACTCATATGTGGGATTTGAGAAACAAAATAGATGAACATGGTACCAAAAAAAAAGAGGCAAACCATAAAAGACTCAACTATAGAGAACAAAGTGAGGCTTGCTGGAGGGGAGGTGGGCAAGTGGATGGATTAAGTTGGTGATGGACATTAAGGAGGGCACTTGTGATGAGCACTGGGTATTGCATGTAAGTGATGAATCACTAAATTCTTCACCTTAATCTAATATTGCACCATATGTTAACTAAGTGTGATTTAAATAAGAACTTGAGGGGGGGAAAAGGAATTATATATAAACTGATTTTTTTTTAGAGTGGCAGGGTGGAGGAGCAAAGCGAAGGTGAGAGTGAATTTTTAAGCAGGCTCCATGCCCTTGCACAGAGCCAGATGCAGGGCTCAATCTCACAACTCTGAGATCGTGCCCTAAGCTAAAATCAAGAGTCAGACAGTACCAACTAAGCCACCCAGATGTTCCTAAACTGATTTTTTTTTGTACTACAGATACTCCTAGTGAATTATTGATGAGACTGTCAAGGAAGTTTTTCTTCTGCCATTCCAAATGCATTGTTCAACCAGGGGACCTAGAATGTTTCACAAGTATGCTTGATTGTAATTCACTTTAGGATCCTTGAGGTGAAGCATAATATGTAGCAAAATTATAGTATATGAAAACAGGTATGAACAGGGATGAAATAATAGGGGCACATGTTTGGCTCAGTTGGTTAAGCATCTGCCTTCATCCCAGGTCATGATCAAGGGTCCTGAGATCAAGTTCTGCATCCAGCTCCCTGCTCAGCAGGGACCTGCTTCACCCTCTACCTGCAGCTCCTTCTGTTTGTGCCCTTTCATTCTCTCTCTGTCAAATAAATGATTAAAATCTAAAAAAAGTAAAAGAAGAGTGAAACAATATATGAAGTGTTAATCATTTAATATTATTTATAAATTATTCAAATTTATTCCCAAGACAAATGTTATCTTCATTTTGACATCAAATCCATGTATACTTGACAGGTGGAAAGTATACAGCTGCTTTATATTTTCACTGCCTTTTTTCCAAATTCATTAGTCAATAGTAAGTTTGCCCACTTCTTTACAAAAGATGGAACTACATCAATAGATATCAGCCATGGAATAAAACTTAGAGAGTGTACTCTAGAGAAGTGAATTTTCCCCAGATACTCTTAAAATCCCAACAGTGGTCAACCCACTGTCCTATCCTTTCCACCTTTCACAGGGACAGAAATTGCTTTCTTTCTTGAATTCAAAGATTTGGCTTTTTTCTAAGGCACCCCTCTGGAACATTCTGGAAGTTTTCTCAAGATTGTATCACTTTTTTTTTGCCACAAAGAAATGCAAGCAAAAAGCCAAACTGTAAGTAACAGCTAGACCTTGCATCAGATATCGCCTTCCCCTTTGCTTTAAGTCAGGGCCAGGCTACCTCGTTCTCAGCCAGAGAGTAAGTCATTGCTACTCTTTGGTAGAGAGAAGCAAACTGAGGTAAATTGAAGCAACCTATTTAGAGAAGATTAAAGAAAAATATCAGCTAAGTGGGAGGAGTTAAGATTGCAGAGGAGTAGGGTACCCTAAGTTCACCTGGTCCCTGGAATTCATCTGGAGGCTTATTAAATCATTCTAAACACTTGTGAAATCAATTAGAGATCTGAAAAAAGAAGTGATGTAATTCTACAAATAGAAAAGTGACTACTTTCTGGAAGGTAGGAGGTGTGGAGACTTTAATCCAGCTGATATATGGGAGAATACAATGAAGGGGAGGGAACTGGCTTAAGGAGAACTCTGCAAAGTATTATAAGCAGTGGAGCACAAAATTGGAACTTTTAGAAGTCTGCTATAGTAGGGGACAACCCTGGCTTAAAGGTGCTCAGGAGGCTAAGTGGGATGGAATCCCAGGTGGGACAGCGTGTCTCAGAATCCCTAAGGTCACAAGAAGAATGGGGGTGACTGAGTACAGCAGAGTTCCCAGGCATAGAAGTGTGGAGGCTGGCTGAAAACGGTCAGTCTTGGTGCCTGCTTTCTGCTCTGTGTTGCCATAAACTGTAAACTGTTCCATGGTCATATGACTGTTCTCTTGGCAGCAGCCCAGCAACAGGCAGACTAATGGTGAAAACAGATTACTTCCCCCAGGAGGAAAAGCATGGGTTCCTGCCACAGGAGTCTGTAAAACTTGGAGTCTTGAAATTCATTCCATGCCTGAGATAAAAACACTCAGTCATAGGCTGGGTGAATATAGAGTTAAGATGGTAACCAGGGAGACAAGAGTGATTGACTGGTTTTTGGATAGACCTCACTGAAGAGTAGGGGGCACAAACTTTCAGCTCCTAGGCTAGGGCTAGGAACCAGGGCTAGGAAGCAGGGCACCAACAATTTCATCTCACCCATCAGTGCTAAAAACCTTCAGGGAGCAAAACAGCAACACATAGTAGAATTTGGAGCTGCTTACACTGAACCTAGCCCCTTGGTAAAGGAGGTGCATTTCCACAAGTGAAAAGGCACCTGAGAATCAGTGTAACGGACTCTTCCTCAAAAGATCAGCAGGAACAACTGGATAGCACCAACTTTACTGATCACAGAGAACTGCAAAGCTTCAGCTCCTGGGAAAACAGTAAACAGCATTCATGTTTTTTTTTTTTTTAATTCTTTAGTCATTCGGTCTTTTTAAAGTTACTTTCTTATTGTTTATTCTTTTATTTATTTTTATTTTTATATATACATTATATATATTTATATTTATATTTTGTTTCTTTCCATGGTATTTTATTTTATTTTACTTTATTTTTGCATATATAGAGAGTTTTATTTGTTTCTATCTTGGGACCTTGTTTACTATAACAAGCAAGACAAAACACATCCAGGATCTACTTTTTGTTTTGTTCTGTTTGTTTCTTTTTTGTTTCTTGTTTTTTTCTTATTTGTTTTTTGTTTGCTTGCTTGCTTGTTTTTTCCGGTCTGTTTTCTATTTTTCTGTTGTTCTTGTTCTTGATGACTTTTCACTTTCTTTCTTCTATTATTCCTGGACAAAATGGTGAAACAGAGAAATTCACCCCAAAAGAAAGAACAAGAGGTAGCACTAACTGCCAGGGATTTAATCAATATGGATGTAAGATGTCAGAACTAGAACTCACAACAATGATTATAAAGATAATAGCTGGGCTTTCAAAAAGCATAGAAGACATTAGAGAATCCCTTACTATAGAAACAAAAGAGCTTAAATCTAGTCAGGCTGAAATTAAAAATGCTACTAATGAGGTAGAGTCCCAAATGGAGATTCTAAGAGCAAAGACAGACAAGGCAGAAGAGAGACAGTCAGTGATATAGAAAATAAAATGATGGAAAATAAGGAAGCTTAAAAGAGAGAACAACTACTGGATAATGAAGGGAAACTTAGAGAACTCAGCCGTTTCATAAAGCAAAATAATATCTGGATAATAGGAGTCCCAGAAGATGAAGAGAGGGAGAGTGCGGCAGAAAGTATATTTGAAGAAATTATAGGTGACAACCTCCCTAATCTCAGGAAGGAAACAGGCACTCAAGGAAGCACAGAGAAGCTCCCTCAAAATCACTAAAAATAGGTCAACACTTTGACATATATTGACATATAATAATGAACCTTGCAAAATTCAAACATAAAAAATCCTGAAAGTGAATTAGGACAACAGGTCCTTAACCTACAAGGGTGGAGACAAGACTGGCAGCAGAATGGCCGACAGTCACCTGGAAGACCAGAAAGGACTGGAATGATATATTCAATGTGCTAAATGGGAAAACTATGCAGCCAAGAATATGCTCTCCAGCAAGGCTGTCATTCAGAATAGAAGGATACCTAAAGAGTTTCCAGGACAAACAAAATTAAAGGAATTTGCAAACACTAAAACAGCCATGCAAGAAACATTAAAGAGGGGGGGAGACAAGATGATGGGGAAGTAGGAGGAGGCTCCTTTTCAACCTGTACCCTAAAGTGAGCTGATTACCTACCAAAGAACTCCGATCACCCATGAAATCAGCCTGAGATCAGAATTATACATGTCTGGATCTCTATGGGGGCGGAAGACGCCAGCGGGCAGGTAAAGCGGAGTGGGAACATCGGACTAATATCAGAAGATAAACAAAAGGGGGAGGGAGCCACCAGAGGCGACCCATTGGAAAGTAATACCCCAATACAAGAGTACCCTACGTCTGGGGACCAGCATTAACTTGGAGTCTGGTTGAAAGCACTCAAAAAGAGCAAAGGATCGCTGGGGGAAATTGAGGGAATTGGGGTGGTTAGGGACAGGGGCTAAGTCCCTGGACTAAGGACAGCCAACTTGGCACTGAGCCAGAGAGAGTGCAGCAGAGAAGCCAGGTCTTGGTCACAGAGCCTCCCCTGGCGCTGAGCCAGAGAGAGGACAGTGGAGAAACCAGGTCTTAGTCCCTGAGCAGCCAGCGTGCCTGAGAACGCCTGGGGTCCTGTGAGGGGCTGGGAATGTCACCAGCTGACAGAAACACAGTCTTTTTGCACTCTTCCACGAGAGTGCCGTGCCGTGCTATCAGAGCCTGAGACGTGCGCACCCCACACTCTCCCCTGAGAGAGGTGTGCGCAGGCACCAGCCCGGCGCTCTCAGAGCTCTCGGGAGACGTGCACGCCCCACACCCTCCCCTGAGAGAGGTGTGCACAGGCACCAGCCCAGCGCTCTCGGAGCTCTCGGACCGAAAAGACCAGACACTCCCAGCCCGGGCCAGCGGGAAAATCTCAGTGTGCGATCGTGGGTTGGAACCTCTCTGGCGGTCCAGAGCTGCCCAGACAGCCACCATTGTCATGGTTTTGGGTACAAGAAGGGGTTCCTCTGTCCCCAGGGACCGCGACTTGCTCTGCCAGCGGCCAAGGGGGAACTTATGTGCTCTGCAGCACTCAGAGGGGAACAGACTGAGGCTTCCTTCTCTCTGAGAGGGAGGTCTGTGTGCAGTTTGCTTTCCTCCAAACCTCCAAAAATCATCAAGACCTGCCATGGGAGAGAAAACGAATGAACAAACATAAAAACCTCCAGAGAACAAAAGCCTGAAAAACCGGTTTCCTCAGAGCCCATCACCTTGAGGGGGGCAGGAGGAGGTAACTCAGGGAACATTGCCTGAAAATCCACGTGGCAAGTCCCTCCCCCAGAAAACCAAACGGGGGGGGGGGGGAAGAAAAAAAATACAACAAAAGAACAACGACAACTACTTCATAGATACAACTTTTATTTTTAATTCATTCCCACAATCCTGGTTCATTCTTTTTTTATATATAGACAATTTTTAACCTATTTACCATCACAGTAAGATGTGCAGTACATCAAATTTCATAATAACCTTTTAACCTGAACTTTTTATTACATATACCTGTGTTTTTCTTTTGCTTTTCTACTTTTTAATATTTTTAAAATTTTAGCTCAGTTTAGTTTAGTTTATTCCTTTTTTGTATTTTTATTTTTTAATATGCATATAGAGTTAAACTTGAAGGTAATCCCCTTTCCCCAATCAATGCTACCCCTATAGGTAAACCAATTTTGAATCCCCCTTTATCTTAGGAAAGTAGAGTCCTTTAACAAAGATATCAAGATACATCCAGGAAGAATCAAAATAACCTTTCTTGCCCACACTGAGAATTTATAACCACTCTTTCATCTTTTTCTCCCGCCAATGTTTCTGTGAATTTGTGTTTGTCCTGATAGTATATAAATCTTATACTTGGGGTTCTTTTTCACGAGGTTCTTTTTTTTTTTTTTTTTTTTGGCTATATATATATTTTTTTCTCTTGTCATATACTTTTATCAGTCTTTTGTTTGAATGTTTTTGTTTCTATACTTCATAAATCTTACCTTGGGGCCCATTTGGGCTGAGCCTTCTCTATTATCTTCCCTTTTTTTTCCTGTCTCTCTTTCTCTCTCACTCTTTTTTTCTTTATTCTTTCATTTGGGTGGGGACTCTGGATTGCTCAGAAGCATTCCAGGGTGCACCGTGACTGCACCATGGTCTATATATACAGCTACATCTGTTCAGCCATCTCTCACCAAAATGACTAGGAGGAGGAACGCCTAACAGAAGAAAAATTCAGAGGATGGGCCTTCTGCAACAGAGCTAAAGGCTACCGACATAGACAATATGTCAGAAAGGAAATTCAGGCTAACAATTATTCAGGCAATAGCTAGGCTGGAAAAAGCCATGAATGACCAAGCAGAATTGATTAGGGCAGAACTGAAAGCCACCAGGGATGATGTTCACAAGGCTCTCAATGAGTTCCAATCTAATCTAAATTCCCTAAAAGCTAGGGTAACTGAGACAGAAGATAGAATTAGTGATCTGGAGGACAAACAGATAGAGAGAAAGGATCAGGAGGAAGCCTGGAACAAATAGCTTAGAAGCCACGAAAACAGAATCAGGGAAATAAATGATGCCATGAAACGTTCCATTGTGAGAATTATTGGAATCCCTGAAGTGGAGGAGAAAGAAAGAAGTCTCAAAGATATAGTGGACCACGTTATCCAAGAAAATTTTCCCAATCTCTTGAATGGAACCAGCGTTCATGTACTAGAGGCAGAACGGTTTCCCCCCAAGATTATAGATTCTCAAAAGGCCTCGAGATACCTAATAGCAAGAATGAATAATTATAATTGTAGGCAGGCAATCTTGAAGGCAGCCAGGACAAAGAAGCTCCTTACGTACAGAGGAAAGCCCATCAGAATAATGTCAGACCTGTCCACAGCAACGTAGCAAGCCAGAAAGGGCTGGCAAAATATAATCAGGGCACTAAATGAGAAGAACATGCAGCCAACAATACTTTATCCAGCAAGACTGACATTCAAAATGGATGGAGAGATAAAGAGTTTCCAACCGGCAAGGCTTAAAAGAGTATGCGACCACCAAGCCAACACCACGGGAAATATTAAAGGGGGTTCTATAAAAGAGGAAAAACCCTAAGAATATCATTGAACAGAAATATAGAGACAATCTACAGAAAGAAAGACTTCAAGATAATACGAGGTCAATAAAAACGTATCTATCAATAATCACTCTCAATGTGAATGGCCTAAATGAGCCCATAAAATGACACAGGGTTGCAGATTAGACAAAACGACAGGATCCATCCATATGTTGTCTACAGAAGACCCATTCTGAACCTAAGGATACATCCAGACTGAAAGTGAAGGGATGGAGAAGCATCTTTCATGCCAGTTGGATCAAAAGAAGACCGGGGTAGCGATTCTCATATCAGATAAATTAGATTTTAAACTAAAGACTAGTCAGAGATACAGAAGGACACTACATCATTCTTCAGGGGATAATCCACTAGGAAGATCTAACAATTGTAAATATCTATGCCCCCAATATGGGAGCAGCCAATTACATAAGAAAACTATTAATCAAGATAAGGAGTCATATCGATATGAATACATTTATAGTAGGAGATTTAAACATGCCTCTCTCAGCAATACACAGATCATCCAAGCAGAAAATCAATAAAGAAATAAAAGCATTGAATGAAACATTGGACCAGATGGACCTCATTGATATATACAGAACATTTCACCCTAAAACAACAGAACAGTCATTCTTCTCAAGTGCACATGCAACCTTCTCCAGAACAGACCACATATTGGGTCACAAATCAGGACTCAACCGATTTCAAAAGACTAAGATTATTCCCTGCATATTCTCAGATCACAATGCTTTGAAACTGAAGCTCAGTCACAAGGAAAAGTTTGGAAGGAACTCAAACACCTGGAAGCTAAAGACCACCTTGCTTAAGAATGTTGGAATCAACCAGGAGATCAAAGAAGAACTTAAACAATTCATGGAAACCAATGAGAATGAAGACACTTTGGTCCAAAACCTATAGGATTCAGGAAAGGCGGTCCTAAGGGGGAAATACAAGCCATTCAAGCCCCCCTCAAAAAAAAATTGAAAAATCTGGAATACACCAGCTGTTTCTACACCTTCAAGAACCAGAAAATCAACAACAAATTAAACCAACTCCACACACAAGAAGGGAAATAATCAAGATTAGAGCAGAGATGAATGAGGTAGAAACTAGAGATACAGCAGAACGTATCAATGAAACTAGAAGCTGGTTTTTTTGAAAGAATCAATAAGATCGATAAACCATTGGCCACTCTAATCCAAAAGAAAAGAGAGAAATCTCAAATTAATAAAATTATGAATGAAAAGGGAGAGATCACAACTAACACCAAGGAAGTAGAAACAATCATCAGAAGTTATTATCAACAGTTATATGCGAATAAGATAAACAAACTAGATGAAATGGATGCCTTCTTGGAAAAATATAAACTCCCAAAATTGAACCAGGAAGAAAGTGACAACCTGAATAGACCAATATCTAGTAATAAGATTGAAGCAGTGATCAAAAACCTCCCAAAAAACAAGAGCCCAGGACCTGATGGATTCCCTGGGGAATTCTACCAAACTTTCAAAGAAGAAATAACACCTGTTCTCCTGAAGCTGTTTCAAAAAATGGAAGCAGAAGGAAAACTTCCAGACTCTTTTTAGGAAGCCAGCATTACCCTGATCATCAAACCAGGCAAAGACCACACCAAAAAGGAGAATTTCACACCAATATCACTGATGAATATGGATGCTAAGATTCTCAACAAGATCCTAGCACACAGGATCCAACAGCACATTAAAAAGTTTATCCACCATGACCAGGTGGGATTCATCCCTGGGTTACAAGGGTAGTTCAACATTTGCAAATCAATTTGATAGAACAAATCAATAAGAGAAGAGAGAAGAACCACATGGTCCTCTCAATTGATGCAAAAAAGCATTTGACAAAATCTAGCATCAGTTCCTGATTAAAACACTTCAAAATATAGGGATAGAGGGAACATTCCTGAACTTCATAAAATCAATCTATGAAAGACCCATGGCAAACCTCATCCTCAATGGGAAGAAGCTCACAGCCTTCCTGTTGACATCAGGAACACGACAAGGATGCCCACTCTCACCACTCTTGTTCAACATAGTAGTAGAAGTCCTCACAACAGCAATCAGACAACAAAGAGAAATAAAAGGTATCCAAATTGGCAAGGAAGAAGTCAAACTCTCTCTCTTCACAGATGACATAACTCTTTATATGGAAAACCCAAAAGACTCCACCCCCAGACTACTAGAACTCATACAGCAATTCAGTAACGTGGCAGGATACAAAGTCAATGTACAGAAATCAGTGGCTTTCTTATACACTAACAATGAAAATACAGAAAGGGAAATTAGAGAATCGTTTCCATTTACTATAGCACCAAGAACCATAAGATACCTGAGAATAAACCTAACCAAAGAGATAAAGGATCTGTACTCGAGGAACTACAGAACACTCATGAAAGAAATTGAAGAAGACATAAAAAGATGGAAGAGCATTCCATGCTCTTGGATCAGAAGAATAAACATTGTTAAAATGTCTATAGTGCCTAGAGCAATCTATACTTTTAATGCCAATCTGATCAAAATTCCACCGGTATTTTTCAAAGAGCTGGAGCAAATAATCCTAAAATTTGTATGCAATCATAAGAGACGCTGAAATGCTAAGGAAATGTTGAAAAACATAAATAAAACTCGCAGCATCACGTTACCTGATTTCAAGCTTTACTACAAAGCTGTGATCACCAAGACAGCATGGTACGGGCATCACAACAGACACATAGACGAATGGAACAGAGAAGAGAGCCCAGATATGGACTCTCAACTCTATGGTCAAATAATCTTTGACTAAGCAGGAAAAAATATACAATGTATAAAAGACAGTCTCTTCAATAAATGGTGCTGGGAAAATTGGACAGCTATATGTAGAAGAATGAAACTCGACCATTCTCTTACACCGTACACAAAGATAAACTCGAAATGGATAAAAGGCCTCAACGTGAGACAGGAATCCATCAGAATCCTAGGGGAGAACATAGGCTGTAAGCTCTTTGATATCAGCCACAGCAACTTCTTTCAAGACATGTCTCCAAAGGCAAAGGAAACAAAAGCCAAAATGAACTTTTGGGACTTCATCAAGATCAAAAGCTTCTGCAAAACAAAGAAAACAGTCAACAAAACAAAGAGGCAACCCACAGAATGGGAGAAGATATTTGCAAATGACAGTACAGACAAAAGGTTGATATCCAGGATCTATAAAGAACTTCTCAAACTCAACACATGCAAAACAGACAATCATATCAAAAAATGGGCATAAGACATGAACAGACACTTCTCCAAGGAAGACATACAAATGGCTATCAGACACATGAAAAAATGTTCATCATCACTAGCCATCAGGGAGATTCAAATGAAAACCACATCGAGATACCACCTCACATCAGTTAGAATGGCCCAAAGGAGCAAGACAGGAAACAACGTGTGTTGGAGAGGATGTGGAGAAAGAGGAACACCCTTACACTGTTGGTGGGAATGCAAATTGGTGCAGCCACTTTGGAGAACAGTGTGGAGATTCCTCAAGAAATTAAAAAGAGAGCTTCCCTATGACCCTGCAATTGCACTATTGGGTATTTACCCCAACGATACAGATGTAGTGAAAGAAGGGCCATCTGTACCCCAATGTTTATAGCAGCAATGGCCACGGTCGCCATATGGTGGAAAGAACCAAGATACCCTTCCAGGGACGAATGGATAAGGAAGATATGGTCCATATACACTATGGAGTATTATGTCTCCATCAGAAAGGATGAATACCCAACTTTTGTAGCAACATGGATGGGACTGGAAGAGATTATGCTGAGTGAAATAAGTCAAGCAGAGAGAGTCAATTATCATATGGTTTCATTTATTTGTGGAGCATAACAAATAACTTGGAGGACATGGTGAGATGGAGAGGAGAGGGGAGTTGTAGGAAATTGGAAGGGGAGGTGAACCATGAGAGACTATGGACTCTGAAAAGTAACCTGAGGGGTTTTGAAGGGGTGGGGGGTGGGAGGTTAGGGGAGTCTGGTGGTGGGTATTAGGGAGGGCACCTATTGCATGGAGCACTGGGTGTGGTGCAAAAGCAATGAATACTGTTAGGCTGAAAAGAAATAAAAATAAATAAATAAATAAATAAATAAATAAATAAATAAATAAACATTAAAGAATTATCTTTGGGTGGAGAGAGAGCCCTAAAGTAAAAATAGACCTAAAAGGAACAGAGACAAAATACAGAAACTGCAACTTTATAGGTAATACAATGGCACTAAATTATTATTTAGTTTAGTTTCAGTAATTACTCTGTATGCAAATAGAATAAATGCTCAAATCAAAAGATGTAGGATATCAGAATGGGAAAAAAAAAAGACCCATCAATACACTATTTACAAGAGACTCACTTCAGACACAAAGAAACCAGAATGAAAGTGGCCCAGTGGAGAACCATTTATCATGACAATGGACATTAATTATTATAATTAAATATATTATCCTGTTGCTTTAGGATGAAGTTTTCTGAATATATCTGTTAAGTCCATCTGGTCCAGTGTGTCATTCAAAGACCTTGTTTCCTTGTTGATGTTCTGCCAAGATGATCTGTCCATTGCTCTGGGTGGGGTGTTAAAGTTTATTATTATTATTATTATATACAGTACATTCTTCTCGAGTGCAAAAGGAACATTCTCCAGAATAGGTCACATACTGGGTCAAAAATCAGGTCTCAACTCATACCAAAGGATTAAGATGATACCATGCATAGTGCTTTTTAAAAAATATTTTATTTGTTCATTTATTATATTAAGGGAGATAAAGCATGAGCAAAGGGGAGGGGCAGAAGGAGAGGGAGAAGCAGACTCTCTATTGGGCAGGGAGCCTGATGCAGGGCTTGATCCCAGGACCCTAAGTCATGACCTGAGCCAAAGTCAGATGCTTAACTGACTGAGTCACCCAGGCAGCTCACAGACCACAATGCTTTAAAAGTTGAAGTCAAACATAAGAGAAAATTTGTGAAGACCACAAATACATGGAGGTTAAAGAGCATCCAACTAAAGAATGAATGGGTCAACCAAGAAACTAAAGACTTAGAAAAATTCGTAGAAACAAATGAAAATGGAAACACAATAATTGAGAATCTTCAGGAGGGAGCAAAGGCAGTCCTAAGAGGGGAAATACATAGCAATACACATGTTTCTCAAAAAAAGAAAGAAAGAAAAGAAAAATGTGAAATACACAACCTAAACTTATACCTAAAGGAGCTGGAAAAAAGACCAGTAAGTAAAGCCTAAATCCAGCAGGAAAAGAGAAATAAAAAAAAAAATAGAGCAGAAAACAATGATACAGAAGTCAAAAGAACAGTAGTAGAACAGATCAGTGAAAGTAGGAGCAGATTCTTTGAAAGAATTAATGAGATTGATAAACCCAGACTTATCAAAAAGAAAAAAGAAAGGACCCAAATTAATAAAATCATGAAAAAAGAGCAAAAATCACTTCCAACACCAAAGAAATACAATTATAAGAGAATATTATTGGCAATTATATGCCAACAAATTAGGTAATCTGGAAGAAAGGGATGCATTTCTAGAAACATATAAACAACCAAAACTGAAACAGGAAGAAATAGGACACCTGAACAGATTTATAACCTGCAAAGAAATTGAATCAGTAATCAAAAATCTCCCAAAAAACAAAAGACCAGGGCCAGATGGACTCCCAGCAGAATTCTACCAACTACTTAAAGAAGAATTAATACCTATTCTTCTGAAACTGTTTCAAAAAATAGAAATAGAAGGAAAACTTCCAAACTCTTTCTCTGAGGCCAACATTACCTAGACCCCAAAAGCAGCAGAAAAAAAAAAAAAAAAAAAAAAAAAAAAAAAAAAAAAAAAAAAAAAAAAAAAAAAAAAAAAAAAAAAAAAAAAAAAAAAAAAAAAAAAAAAAAAAAAAAAAAAAAAACACAAAAAACGCCAAAAAGAATTACAGAGCAATATCCCTAATGAACGTGGATGCCAAAATTCTCACTAATATACTAGCTAATAGGATCCAACAGTACATTAAAAGGATTATTCACCACAACCAAGTGGGATTTATTCCTGTGTTGCAGGGGTGGTTCAACATCCACAAATGGCAAGTTCTATTTTGCAATAGCTTATTAAACTGCCCCTATTGTATCTTAGGACTCAGACTTTGGGCTGACCAAAGTTTAGGGACTTGATATAAATATGTCAGGACATTTGATTTTGTTGACTATTGTTTTTGACCTTGAATAAGGAACTAGCAGGTGGATAAAAACTGGTCCAAGCTGGTGGGTATGAAAGCAGAGAGGGAAGGAAATAAAAATACTTTCTGCTTATGGGCAGCAATATAAAATGTGTGATGGACATATAATTATGAACCATACCAAGTTGGAAGTGCTGTATATTCTACTCCAAACTAAAATTAGTGTGAACAAACTTGGAGAGCACTAGATATAGCAGGAGATGAGACTGATACATATCTGCTAGTTCTCTACCAAAGACCTTAGTCTGTGCATTCCCTGTGTGACAAAGAACACAGTGCCTGCATTTTAAAGAGTCTAAAAATCAACCGTACCTCCATGACACCCTAACCTTCTACTACTTGTCCCATGAAAAAACAAGATTGAGATGCCATTTAACTCAGAGCCGTGTCAATGGGCCAAACAGCTTGATCTGTTGCTCAAAGGCAGAAACTGAGACCCACATTCAAGGACTATGACTCAAAATATATATATATGTCTTAGATTACCAGTCCATGAAACTGACCAGGTGTAAATTGGCGAAAGCTGATTAAGGTTTTAAAACAATGGGATTGATGGTATACCTGAAAATAAGCAAAACAGTGATAAGCAGTGCCAAAACAAAAATGCATTCTAATGCCATGGGTGGAACCCTTTGAATTTCCAGTTAAATAAATGAACATATTCCTTTTTTAAAGCTTGTTTGATGTGTTTTTCCATCACTTGTAACTAGGAGTTTTGACTAACAGAAGACAAAAGGAAATGGGAAAAATACTAAATTGTATTTAGAAGTTTTTATATGCCAGAAACTGCCAGGCATTTTCAATATTCTTATTTAATGTTTATAATAACTTTGCAAGGCACCTAGTATCTCCCTTCATTTTGTATAAAAGAAATTGAGATTCAGAGACATCAGTACATATTAAGTGCCCACAGACACAGTATTAGTAAGTGGTGAGTTCATGATTTAAACAAGTCTAAGTGATGCTAAGATTCATACTATTTGTACTAGACCACATTCCTCCTCAATAAAATGGGGATCATAATAATGCTTGCCTCATAAGATTACAGTAAATACTTACCATGCTCATAATAAGTGCTAATTAGCTAAAGTGAAAATTATAAGATAAATAAATTGAAAATTAGTGGATCAAGGTGTTCCTCCTTCACCTGAGAATTCAACATTCTCTCTGAATAACATGCTGTTTGATCTTGGCAAATCCTATGATGTCTAAAGGTGTTCATTATTTATAATCTGTAATCAAAATATGGTTGTATTCACTCACCAGCTTTAAAAAGATTAACTATAATTGCTATAAAATTCTAAGCTATAAAGGCTACCTAAAGTCAAAGTAGATCTTGTTGCCTTTTTTGTAAGAAAGCTAAAAAAATTAAAATATATTTACTATAACAACATTATTTGGATATTATAATTTATTTAGGGCCTCAAGTTTGGAATTTTAGAACGAATATTATAAACTAAAAACATTAGATGCATGGCTTTTATACTGATATTCCTCACTTAATATATAATACTATGAACATACCTTAAATGTACTGGTATCTCAACTGGAATCTGCTTGAAAATTTAGCACAACTTTGCTTTCTGTAGGGTTTTAAGCTATAAAATAAATTATTCACCATGAGTTAATTATCATCTCCTTGTACCATCATTCCTTTTTTTTTAAATGATATTAAGAAGATTAAACACTCAGGAATTTAATAATAATTTACATACACTTATTTGAAAATAAGTAACAATCTCTATATCAATGCAAAATGACAAAATCTTCCTGATGGAAGATAACCTTGACACTACAATACAGATAGAAAATTAATTTCCCTATCACAAAAAATCTAATGACAACCTTCAATTGCTTGAGGACAAATTGCCTTATATTCCCCTTTCCTATGAAAAGAGGAAAATTGAGGGGGGGACAAGATGGCGGGGAACTAGGAGGAGGCGCTGTTTCAACCTGTACCCTAAAGTCAGCTGATTACCTACCAAGGAAGTCCGATCACCCATGAAATCAGCCTGAGATCAGAATTCTACACGTCTGGATCTCTACAGGGGCAGAAGACGCCAGTGGGCAGGTAAAGCAGAGTGATATCGGAAGATAAACAAAAGAGGGAGGGAGCCACCAGATGCGACCCATTGGAAAGTGATACCCCAATACGAGAGTCCCCTGCGTCTGGGGACCAGCATTAACTTCAAGTCTGGTAGAAAGAACTCAAAAAGAGCAAAGGACCATGGAGTGAAATTGTGGGAATTGGCATGGTTAGGGACAGCAAACCCTGGTGCTGAGCCAGAGAGAGTGCAGCGGAGAAACCAGGTCTTGGTCCCTGAGCCACCAGCAAGAGCGCCTAAGGGCATGGAAGCCCTGCCAGCCAGCAGAAACAGCCTTTTCGCTGCGCTATCAGAGCCTGAGACGCGCCCCACACCCTCCTCTGAGAGAGGTGCACAGAAGCGCCAGCCCCGCAGTCTCAGACCCGGTAAGTCTGAGCGCTCCCAGCCTGGGCCACCAGGAAAACCTCAGTGTGTGACGGCTCCTTGGAACCTCTCTGGCCATCTGGAGCTGCCCAGACAACCGCCGCTATTATGGTTTTGGGGACAAGCAGGAGTGCCTGTGTCCCCAGAGACCACGATTGGGAACGTGCTCAGCCAGCGGCCAAGGGGGAACTTATGTGCTCTACAGCACCCAGAGGGGAACAGACTGGGGTTTCTCTCTGAGAGGGAGTTCTGGGTGCAATTTGCTTTCCTCTAAACCTCCAAAAACCATCAAGAGCTGCCAAGGAGAGAGAAAACACAGGAACAAACATAAAAACCTCCAGAAAACAAAAGCCTGGAAAACAGGTTTTCTCAGAGCCCACCCCCCTGAGGGGGGCGGAAGGACATAATTCAGGAAACACTGCTTGAAAACCCACGTGGCAGGCCCCTACCCCAGAAAACCAACAGGGGGAAAAAAACCCACAAGAGAACAATCACGACTACTTCATAGATACAACTTTTTAATTTTTTTTATTTCTTTTCAGCGTAACAGAATTCATAGATTTACACCACACCCAGTGCTCCATGCAATGCGTGCCCTCCATAATACCCACCACCAGGCTCCCCCAACCTCCCACCCCCCGCCCCTTCAAAACCCTCAGGTGGTTTTTCAGAGTCCATAGTCTCTCATGGTTCATCTCCCCCCCAATTTCCCTCAACCCCCTTCTCCTCTCCATCTCCCCAT